>JASDQU010280987.1:9975-23305 GCA_032191745.1 Picea mariana
TCTCTTTGCACAAGGATAGCTAAAGGTTGGGACAAAGGGAATGCCAATTTGGGTATAGTTTCTCTACTGTGATTTTCCTCCTTTCAAATGGGACCCCTACCCCTTCTTTTATAGGCTAGAAGGAGCTAGGTATTTGGTCAAGTGATCGGCCATGAATGACCGAAAGGTTTAGTTAAATTTCCCAAAGATATGTGTTTCGTCAACAAATTTCCTTTTTTCATGCTTTTGTAGGTACACGTGGGCTGTAGTGAGTCAACTAGCATGTACACGCGTGCAGTAATGGAGCAGGGCGTGTGGGCCTTTAAAAATGGAGTTTTTAAGAAGAGTTGTTCAGTGATGGCTTGGCAAAGAAGGGCTATGAGATGGCCTAATGCCAGGTAAGCATGTATCGTGCATATTAGGGTTATAACACATGGTACTCAAGAAAGAAGGTACTTGGCACATGTGTCTTGATTTTCTTGCCCTCAACAAACACCCAATCAAAGACAAATTCCCCATTCTTGTCATTCATGACCTTTTGGATGAATTGAGTGTTTCTTAGTAATTCACCAAACTGGATCTATGTTCTGGCTTCCACCAAATCCATATGAAAGAATATGACATTCCCAAGACTGCATTTCAAACTCATGAGGGTCACTATGAGTTCTTGGTAATGCCCTTTGGCTTGTGTAATGATCCCTCCACTTTCCAAAGTCTTATGAATCATGTCTTCCTTCCTTTTCTCCATCATTTTGTCTTAGTTTTATTTTATGATATTCTCATCTATAGTGAAACTTGGACATCACATCTCTCACATGTGAATCAAGTTCTCCATCTACTCTCTAAGCACCAAATTTTCCTCAAATAATCTAAATGTGCCTTTGGAGCCTTAGAAGTGGAATACCTGGGTCATATTTTCAACAAAGATGGTGTCTGGGTGGATCCTAAGAAAATTGAAGCTATATAATATTTGCCTCTCCCTAAAACTCTTAAGATCTTACATGTTTTTCTGGGTTTAATGGGCTATTATAGGAAGTTTTTTTAGAATTATGGAAAAATTGCATCTCCTCTCACTTCTCTCCTTAAAAAGAATGCTTTCACTTGGACTCCAACTGCGGATCACTCCTTCCAAGCCTTGAAAGATGCTATGTGCTCAACCCCTATCCTAGCACTTCTAGACTTCACAAAGACATTTGTATTGGAATGTGATGCTTCTGGGAAAGGAATTAGGGCCGTCCTCATGCAAGATGGCAGGCCTTTGGCCTAGCAAACAACTTTCAGTAAGACATTTGAGCCAATCCATTTATGAAAATGAAATGTTAGCTGATTTGCATGTAGTGGATCTCTGACATTCTTATTTATTGGGTCATCGCTTCCAAATCAAAACTGATCATCAGAGTCTCAAGTATTTTATGGAACAACTAATTTAATCACTGGAGCAACAAAAATGGGTGACCAAGCTATTTGGATATGATTATGAGATCATTTACAAGAAAGGAAAGGAAAATGTAGTGGAAGGCGCTCTTTCCCAGAAATATGAAGAAGATGGGTCCCTTTTCTCCCTCTCTTTCATTGTACTATATTGACTCCAAGTTGTTTGTCAAGAATGGCTGCAAGACCCCAAAATTTCTTGCATGATCCACCAATTGCAAGACAATTCTCTAGTTTCTCCAGGGTACTCTTGGCACAATGATGAGCTTTGCTACAAAGGCCATTTATATTTATGTAAGCAATCACAAATTAAATCCACAGTGCTTTCTAAACTTCATAATTCACCCACAACTAGGAATTCAGGGTTTACCAAAACCTATGAATGGGTCAAACATTCTTTTTTCTAGGATGGTATGAAATAGGACGTTTTCACCTTTGTGGATGAATGTGAGGTCTGTCAATGCAACAAGGGAGAAACTGTCAAATCTTCGGGCACACTCCAACCTCTTCCGATCCCCCTTACTATTTTTTGAGATATTTCTATGGATTTCATTGTTGGCTTACCTAAATCAGGCAATAAGTTAGTCATCATAGTGGTCGTCGATCGTCTCTCCAAATATGCTCATTTTTTTTCTCTTCAACACCCATTCACTGCATTCAAAGTGGCTCAAATATTCATGGATAATATCTTCAAGCTTCATGGAATGCCTAATTCTATTGTATCTGACAGAGATCCCACTTTCACTAGCAATTTTTTCGAAGGATTGCTCAAGATACAGGGCACCTAATTGCATCTTAACACCGCCTATCACCCCCAGATAGATGACTAGACTGAATTTTTCAACAAGTGTTTGGAAACATATTTGAGGTGTTTTGCATCTAAGAGGAAAAATTGTTGGGCTCAGTCGTTACCCCTAGCTGAATGGTGGTACAACACATCTTTCCATACAACTACTTGCATGAATCCTTTTAAAGAAATATATGGAAAAAATCCACCATCGTTTCTCTCATACATTCCCGGGGTTTCGAAGGTTCAGGAGGTTGACAAAAATATTACAGTTCGAGAGGCTATTCTTCATGCCCTCAAAGACAATTTGGTCATGGATCAGAATTGCATGAAGAAACAAGTAGATCAAGGTCGTTCCGAACAATACTTTTCTGAAGAGGACCAAATGTTTCTTCGACTACAACATTATAAGCAGAAGTCACTCAAAGTTGAAAACTGTCAGAAACTTGCTCCCAAATTTTATGGTCCTCATTTAGTGCTCAAGCAAGTGGGATTGATGGCCTACTGGTTAGCTCTACCCATTCAGTCAAAGCTACATCCTGTTTTCATGTCTCTTTCTTAAAGAAGGTGATTGGAACTAAGTGCCAAGCTCAAACCAGTCTCCCTGAGTTGGATGAAGAAGGTTCCATCTAGTTTCAACCACAAGCAGTCTTGGACCAACAAGAGTGTCATCTCCGTCAGTGCACCATCAAGGAAGTTTTAGTCTAATGGAAATATACAACTCCAAAATATTCCACCTGGGAGTCGACCACCATTCTCCAACAATTTTTGCATCTTAACCTTGAGGACAAGGATTTTCTTCAAGTGGGAGGGCATGTTATGGACCTAACCTCCCTAACCCCTAACATAGGTAGAATAATATAATTCCATGTAATAAAGGTCAATATTAATAAGGCCTAGCGATAAGGAAGAATAAGTCAAGTGTAAGAAGACCTAATAGAAGCTTCCACTTCTAGAAGGATCTTCCTCTAGGTTGTTCTTTTGGATAGATAAATTTAGTATAAATAGGAGTAGAGGATATAATAAGTTTTGTCTTGGAGATTATTGTAATAGATCTCTGCTCTGCTAGAGGTTTCCCCCTCGAAGAGGAAAGTTAACATTTCTATCATAATAAAGGTGCTCTTTCTGGTGTTATTCTAGTATTATTCTGGTATTTTTCTAGTTATATAATTGTTTTTCTACCATTACTTGCTAAAATACTTTTATTCTGCATACTATTTTATATTTGGAATATTGCAATCATCTTGCAGGGTCATTTTAATGGTAGGTCCCAGTTTGGAAAATTAGGGTTTAAAACCTTCTAGATAATTTTTTATTAATCAAACATTCATTTTTGGTGAAAAAAATGATGGTAGGTCCTACAAGTTTTCTACACACTGATACCTTTCCAATGGTACGAGCATTTCCCCAATCAGAGTCTATATGAAAAATTTATGCCTCCCATAAGTTGACCTATCATGTTGATCACCATGATACAAGACTATACCACGTTAATGCCTATTACTCATGCATATGAGGCTAGGCATGTATGTAATTTCAATAAGATTATACAAGGTCCTAAATATTATCACAATTTAGGTTTGAAGAACTCAAAACCCTACCTATAGATTGCTATCAGGCTATGTTAAATATTGGGCCTCCATGCCGCTAGGAGGAGAGGGGGTTCCATTCTATTTTATTGTATTTTGTTCCATAGCAAAGAAAAATAATTTGGAGTGGGAAATTAGAGAGAATAACATAAGGGGTTAATGTTTTCTATCATCCTAACAAGCCATGGGTCTCAGGTAACTCCATAGAGAGTTCCTTCTCCTTTGTACTTGCATTATTTCCATACTAGAGAAAAGAGAGTAGAGCAACCTCAACTTCTGGTTGGGTTTTCTCCCGTAAGGGTTTCCCCGATAAAATATTTATGTTATTTTTTGGATGGTGTTGGTTACTTATGGGCTGACCTAGGTTCTAACTATAGTATTACCAACAACCCTTCGATCATTGACCCTTCTGGATACCATAAGGAAATAGAGCGCACAAAATACATTGCGCAGTCTCACCCGATATGGATTCAATGGGTGGCCGCATAACTCATATGTCTGCAACCATGGGATGGGATGCGTTTCTCTCTTAGAAGCACTAGATCTACTCTCTGTTAGTCCTCAAACCCTTATTAGATCCTAGTTTAGACCAATGAACCTAATATTCCAATAAGAATTCATTATCCATTATAGAATCATGCATTGAATGATAGGTATTCATCTATTGTAACATAATATTTAGATCTAAACACTAACTATGACATTCATTTACTTAGTGTTGTTTTGTAGATTTCCTGATTTTTCCTTAGTGCGCAGTAATATAACCTTTAGAAATTAAAATATTAATCATAAAGCTTGTTAACTCAAACATAAAAGTAAGTAAGGCAACCATTCATACACATGACACAAATATATCATGGTTCACCCCCTCCTGGGATACGTCCACAAAGATTTGTTGCTTGGGCTCTTTATTCATATTCTTTCAAAATCGAGTGTTATGCACTGTACATTCCTTCCTCCATTACAACTGATCTCCACAGATCATAAAAGTCTCTCAGCAAGACCTCCTACTCAACTAAATGACCTACTACAACCCCAAAAATTCACACCCACCATACCTACTAACTCTCTCATGGTACTAATACATTCTACTTATACAAAACTGGGACAACTACCTTACAAAAAATCTAACCCTAAGCAGATTAGGTTTGTCCACTTTCTCCTTGACTTAATCTTGGTTGGTCCATGATCCAACCGTTCTCCAAGTCAGTTCTTGTCCACTTTCCAACTGCTCCACAATAGTTTGTCCACTTTGTAACTTCTTTTCTCAATGCTAATTTTCCTTTTTTTCCGGCGCTTCTTTTCCTCTATTTCCAGTGCACTCCCCTATTTTCCGGCGCTATCTTGAAATATTCAAAATTTCCTTGGTTTTATCCCAAAATTGGCCTGCGTCAATAATCCCCCAACACTGAAATTGTGACTTGTCCCGAGTCACTCATGGAATTATGCATATTTTACTGCCTATGCTAGTGCTCCATACATCTATCTCATTTGTTAGTATTGCTCCTGAGCCTGGTTTCTCTTATCTGCCATGGCTTCTACAATATGTGCGGTGATTGGAGGATTCAATATATCTCCTCCCTCCAAGATGATCTGTTCCACTCTTGATTTTGTTGTGTCAATCTCCATGACCAACTGTTCATCCTTGTCCTGCAGTGGCTCTAACTGAGCTTGTCTTGCGATCTTCTCAACTAACACTTCTTTCTCCTCTACTTGTAGGTTCTTCATTTCTGTAGCTATCTTAATTTTTTAGGGCAATGACATTGTCTTTTGTCACTGTTTTAAATCTGTCATTACTGCATGTACCTTATCTTCCATTCCTTGTAGGTATTGCAAGCTTCCATATTCTTGGACTTGCATCCATAGTTGGCCACTGTGATCCAACATCTCTATCATCCTTTGGATAACCTGCGCTATATTTTCTGCAAGTTTTGTGGCGTCCTGTTCTCATTGCACTCTGACTTATGGAGGAGTAGTGGGTACTGCATGCTCCTCCAACTCCTTCATCTGGTCCTTGTACATCTCCAAGGCCTACACTATTTTCCTCATCTTCTCTTCAGAAGATACTCCCTCTGAATCTGTGTTGTTTGGGATGGTTTGGAATACTATGCTAATGTGATTCTCCATCTCTTCCAATTTATGCTACACTATCTTCTTCACCTTCCCTTATTGGATAACTTCTTCCTTCATTGTAATATTTTCTTCCCACGCTATCTGTAGATTTGTCACATCAGACCTTTCTCTAGACTAAATTTCTTATGCGATAGTAATTTGTAATTTATAGAGCACCTTCGTCAGGAACTTGGGCAACTCCATGTCCAATGTCTCAACTTCCTTCAAGGGATTTTGTTCTTCTTCCTCATCTATGAACAACATCTTAGGGGTTATTATAAAATTGGCCATCCCCTACGCTATAATTTGTACTGTCTCTCCATCATGCATTCCTTCCCCAGTTTTTGTTGGTTTCTCTACCTTGATCCTCAACTGCTCTAGCACAGTTTTCACTTCCTGTACTTGTTCCAAAGTTGAAGCCTTGTGCTTCTCATCATTATCCCACACTTCAGATAGTCGATCTTCGACTGTTGTGTCTATTAGTTCAACATCATCTGCTATCAGTGATGTTTGCAGTGGTGTTTTGTGGGCCTTCGCCTTCTTCTTGGATCCACTTTCTTTCTACCCTGTCCTCTTATTTTGGGCTCATATGCCTTTGGAATATGTGTATCCATGCCTGTCTCCTTCCCAATTTATTCCTCCATAGGTATTTATTATGTCTCTATCCTTTTGTCTACTGCTCGCACCTGTTCTGTTGTAACTCCTGGTGTTTTCCCTATGTGCGGTGGCCCTTGTGCGGAACTAACCCGTGGCTTATTATATGTCCCACATTTCTTTTGGATTGGGTTGCTTCCCCTCACTTGGCCTTGTTTGGAAGTATTATTTTTTCTCACACCATTTGTGCATGTCTGCTGCGTAGGGAATGTTTTGTCCTGCATATGAGTCTATCCTCCTGGAACTGTCCTTGGGATTATGGGAACTTTCCATTCCTTAAGCCACTCTTGGACCTCCATCTGTATGTCCTACATCCTCATGCACTAGCTTAGTTGTAGCCACTCCTTGGTTGGGTCCCTCTTTTCCTACACCCACATGGAATGGCACGTTAACTTAAAGTTTGCTATCTGTCCAAACTCCTGGACAGTCTCTGGTGAAATCCTCCAGGTATTGACTACTAAATCCTAGATCTCTGATAAGTACCGCGCAAAAGTGTCACTATTTTCCTTCCTCCTCTTTGGGTCTATTGTTGTCCTAAGAGAAGTGTAACGGGTTGTGCCACACTTTCCTATCCTTTCTATGTACTTGTTGTACACTAGTTATTTCCACCCTATCAATGCAATGAGTATAAGTAACCATGAATAGTGGAACTCAGAGCCCCAATATTGTATGTCTTTACAATTCTCCAAGAATGAATTGAGCAAGTACAGGGCCCAACTCATCGATCTCCCCTTCGTGCATTGCGCTACAGCTGCTACCACTCCTACTGGCACTTCTTCCTTCCTACACATGCACATCAGTTTTCACCCTAACAACCTTGTGGCAAATCTCATCACAAGATCGTTGATGTCACTAGTCCATATCCCCCTATTCCCTCTCTCCGTGCCATATTTTACCTTAATCTCATCGGAGATGGAATTTTCTTTTGTATTATCTTCTAAGTATTGCTCTGGCTTCTCCCCATTTGTGGGTAGCCCAGTGATAGTTGTGATCAAGTTCACATTGATAGGCACTGGCCTATCCATCCACAAAATTCCTCCATGCACCATTTCTAGGAGTTGTTTCACACATCCATTGATGTGTTTACCATTCCCAAAATGTGGTATGTCTAACAAGTTCATGATCCCTGTGTTGTAAAGTCCCAAAATCCACTGTGCAGGTTCCAACAGTGGTGCACATGATGGGTCCTCTCCTTTGCACTCCATGTAATTTTGCTATGCCAAATCCAGGAATTTAACGACATTTGCAACGTCATGATATCAGTCTTTCATGGTGTTTACTCCTCTTACCATTTTTTCATCAGCCTTTACTCCCTCTGGGATTTGTTGCATCACTATTTCCAACTCTGCCTGTGTGCGTTGTACACCTTGCACACTGCTTTCAACTTTCTTTTTATTCTTCCCTTGTGGGCAGGACGCCCCGAATTTTGGTACATCCTCATTCTCTATTTCTTATTCTTCTTTCGGGTTTAGTTCCTGTTATGCTAAACCCATGGAATTTTCTTCATGTTGTGGCCCTTTTCCCCTGGACGTATCATATTCTGTCCTTTCCACGTCCTCCTCCAGTTTCCCGACCTATTGTGATGGGTTTCCTTTTTTGTTGACCTGTGTGCTATGTGGCTCATATTCTGGAGTATGGATTTCATTGACATCCATGATTGTTGGCATGTCCTATGTCCCTGTTTGTGTCACCCGAGCACTTCTTCTTGTGTTTCGACCAACCCTGCTCAACACTCCAACTCTCAGTGGAGACATCCTACTAAAATTCATATTTCTAAATTATCAATCTCCACTGGATACCACAAATCTTCACTCTTTCGCACCGAGGTTTCATTCTTCACTCTTCTCCTCATAAAAAACACAATTGAATTCCTTTCCCCCCTTTTTCGATTTTATAGTAGGATGGTGTACTGAAAATTGTTTTGCATTGACAGTTGTCACTTTTTCACTTTTCTTGCGCACTCCACTTTTTGTGTCTGTCAACTATTTTCTATCACACAGTGTCTTCAACAATGGTTTTTTTGTGGCTCACTGATAATGTTAACAAATCTATTACATCAAAAACCCTCTAATATTTTTCTATCTTTTTGTCCTCTTTGTTATATTTCTTCTTTTTATGGATTTTTGTCTTTTTCTTCTAGCATCTACTATATACAATATGTACAATCATACCTTCTCTCTCTGTTTTTACCTCAGGTTGTTAGGTTGACTGTCTTGATATAGTTTTAGTCGACTACCATTCACTAGTCCTTTGAGATTCTTTCCTGCAAGATATTTTAGTTGCACAACACCTCCATTTGTGATGGCCTCTACCTGATAAGGCCTTAACCAGTGCATCTTGAACTTCCCAGGGTGTTGTAGATATCTGTTGTCATAGACGAGAACTAGATCTCCTTCCTTAAAGATTTTCTTCTTTATGTGCCTATCATGCCAACCTTTGTCCTTCGCCTTTTGTACCTCATAGTGAAATATTGATAAAATTATGTCTTTTTCCACTTCCATCAGTCAATCCCATATTTCCTACGCAACACCTTCTTCTGTCATATTGGTGATTGTTGCAATGCGTAGACTCGATACTACATAATCCAGTGGAACCACTGCTTCCTTCCCATACACAATTCTAAATGGTGTTTGTCCTATAAACTTCTTGCATGTAGTCCTATAAGCCCATAACATTGTTGATACCTTTAAATCCCAATCATCGCTATTCACATTGCAAATCTTTGTCAATGGATTTTCTAGAATCTTGTTAAAAGCTTCTACTATACCATTTCCTAGGGATGGTAAGGTGTGTTCTTCTGATGATGTATCTCAAATTATTCTGTCAAAGCTTTAATTGTACTATTAATAAAATGAGTTCCCTGATCACTCGACATAATTCTAGGACATCCCAATCTAGTCACCATGTTCTCAAAGAGAAACTACACTACAATCCTTTACTGGGGCTACTTCTGCCCATTTGTTTAAGTATTTTGTCGTAGTGATGATGTATCTAGATCCTGATCCCCTCGCTGGTGGATTAATGGCTCCAATGTAATCCACAACCCATTTATCAAACACTTGTAAAGTTACTTGAGTCATAAGTAGAATTTCACCCCTTTTGGATGGTTTTCCCACCCTCTAACATATATCATAGGTCTCACAGTATTCCTTTACATCCTTATGTACTGTAGTCCACCATAATATTGCGCACATCAATAATCTTGCATTCATAATCTTGCATCAATTCATGTGCTCAAGAATCCAACAATGTCAGAAAAATAATCATCAACAATCTGAATAGAAAATAAGTTAGCATTAGGAAAATTCTCCTCCAATTTCTTTGGCTCCTCTCCATTAGTAATTCTTGATAGATGATCCGATCCTACATTCAACTTCTCTGGTTTTACTATGATTTCAAAATCATATTCCTGAAACAATAACAACCATCTACAAATTCTTCCCCCCAACACTGGCTTGTTAACTAGGTACTTGAAAGTGGAATAATATGTAAACATATTAAAATGTTACCCTAATAAATAATGTCTGAGCTTTTGTAGGGAATATATCATAGCTAGACCTTCCCTTTCTGTAGTATTGTAGTTCTTCTCAGACTCAAACAACTTTCTACTGGCAAAAGATATTGGGTGATCAATTTCTCCTTCACCTATTTGTGCTAAAACTGCTCCAAGTTCAATGGATGAAGTGTCCACATGCACATTAATTTTTTTTTTCCAATATGGAAAGCTTAGAATTGGTGTTGTCACCATCTTCTCTTTCATTATGTCCAAGCTCTCTTGGCATTCATCATTCCAATGAAACCCGATGTCCTTCTTTAGTAACTTCTCCATGGGTGCAATAATATTTGCATAGACCTTTATGAATTTCCTGTAGTACCCCGTGTGGCCCAATGTTTCTCTCAACTGGTGCACTGACTTTGGTGGTGGTAAATTGACAATAAAAACAATCTTTGTAGTGTCTACTATCAAGCCCTATTTGCATACAATGCATCCAAGTAGGATGCCAAACGATGTATTTAATATACATTTCTTAATTTTCAAGGAAATATGACATTGCTTTCATCTTTCTAACATTAACCTCAAAAGTTCTACATGGTCCTTCAATAAACTGAATACTGTCCAATCATCCAAATAAAATTCTAAAAATTTATGTATAAAATCTTGAATGCAGCTACTACTACTCTGGAAAATATTGTTGGTGCATTCTTTAAACCAAATGGCATTACTGTGTAATGATATGACCTCCACTCTGTTGGAAATGTAGTTTTGTACCTATCCTCTGGAGCAATTATGATCTGATGGTAACCTGAAAATCCATCTGTGAAGGAGTACACTTGATGTCCTACCACATTATCTAACACCTAATCTGTAAATGGAGTAGGAAAAGGATCATGCATGCATGCATCATTCAATTTTCTCAGATCCAAACATATCCTAATCCCTCCAGTCTTCGTTTCCTGGACCACCATTGGACTGATCCACTCTGATTCTTCCACAGGCTCTATGATTCCTGATTCTAACATTCTGTCGATTTCTTCCTTAACTTTCTTCTTATAGATAGGGTTTAATCTATATGGTCTCTGTCTAACTGGTATTTCATATCATCTGAGGGGTATCTTCATTTCTCTAAGTTCTCCTACTACCCCTTTCATCTATGAAAATGTTCCTGGGAATAAGTCACTATATTCGCGTAGTAATTCAATTATTTTTTCCATTGTTTCACTGTCCCAGTAATCCCCAATGCTGGCTATCTTGGGTTTCTCTTCAGTCCCAATATTGACCTTCCTAATCTTCATAGGTGCAGTGAAATCTACTGATTGTAACTGGGGTCCTTCCAACCCTCTTTCTCCTTCCCCTTCTTCTATCTGTATGTCACATGGGTTGTCTTCTACTTCCTCATCCTTTGCGACCTGATAATAGTAAACTAACTGTTCAAGTGTTTCTTCTCTATAATCTCTGTCTACTGTCACTATATCTACCCCATATTCTTCAAATATATTCCTTTTGATCCTCTGTAATTCTATATCCACCCATGGATTCTCACTCTCAAACGCAAAGGTCCTAATAAAGTTCTATTGTATTGCACCCCAACTCACAGTTTCTTTGCATAGCTCCTCCTCCTTGTACCAATTACTAGGTATTCCTTCTAATGTATGAATAAAGTAATGTGTCCATTCCTCTGGTGGTACCAATCTTTAGTTAGTGACACAATCATTTATATGATTTCTTGGGTTCCCTCTCCCATCATACTTTTGTAAGGGTCTATCTTGTTGACTCCTACCAAATCTTATGTGCATCAGTCGCTTACATTGATACCAGTCCTGAATTACCTTCTTATGTGCACCCCACCATCATGTAGGTGTGTCTCTCAATGCTATATCCAACACTAGTAATCTATGACTATCCAAAACCTTTAATTCGAACTATGTTAGGAAGTTTTCTAAATTTTCCTCTTCACTAAATATGAGAAATTATCTTCCTTCTGTCCCAACCCATCTTATTGCGCATGTAACTTTGGCGCACCTCCTAGTAGAGACTTCATGCAATCTTTGATGCCATTTTTCTACTCCAGTATCTAAATCTGACATGTCAGAATTGATACTCCTCCAACTGAGTACTCCATCTGCAGTTGGATTCACATAGTCTTCTTCTCGCGCAATATTCCTATATAGCTAGTTCACATCATCTTCTAGAACACTGTTAGGCGCAAGTTCTACATATCTTTCAGAATCTGAGGGATCTAAGGGTGCTACTACCCTAAAGTTCCCAACTTCAAATATCATCTTTCTAGTTTTCATATTAATTATGTCCTGATTATCAAAGGCCCAATTAATTCCCAATAGTGTTGGAAATGGTATAGATTCATCCACCATATCCATTACTTCAAAATCTATTGTGGTGCACACACCATCTAGATTCACTATTGCATTCTTCAATCTACCTATGGGAATCACTCTTTGTTGGTTTGCTCGATTTAATTGGATATTGGAATACCCTGGTGTAGGTTCTACCATTGCTTCCCAAGTCTTCTTTGGCAAAATGTTGACCTCTGATCCTAGGTCTAGGATAACAATTCCCATATTAAAGTCTCATATATTTTCATTTAATATGAACTCTTTGCAGTTCTTTTCTTTCTATGGACCCGATTAATCTTCTTTGGTTCTGTTCCTATCCCTTTTTCTATGCTATATTTCTCAAGCAAATTTTTAAACAAATCCATGTCATTCTTATCATTAGGTAATTTAAAGAAATATTCCACGAAATTATTTAAGTTACTTACTTTTTTTGTTTTCTCTCCTAACATAGTTACCTACTTAACGAGAACTGTGTCCTCAAAACAAGAAATCTAGCCTTTAAAACCCATATTTTTGCGTAAAAAACATGAAAATCAACCCCCAAATCAAAAAGTGGTGCTACTGGTAGAACCATTTTTTAAAAATGGGGTCAAAATTACAACATTTTTCAAACATAGCCTTCCAAACTCAGACAATAGCTCAGAAAAACCTTAAAATCAACACCTAAATCAAAAAGTGATGCTACGTAAAACAAACTATTTTTTCTTAAACATGAAAATCATAGTTATTTACGACCTAATTGAAAATGTGATATTGACAACAAAACCCTACGTAAATAAACAACCCAAAATTGGACCCCAAATGGTCACTTAAAAATTTATTTACAAAAATTTATTTTTTATTTTTTTTAATTTATATTAAAAAATAAATAAATAGAAACTAAATAAATTTTTTTTTAAATGATCAAAAAACACATTAAAAAAAG
>JASDQU010280989.1:0-14714 GCA_032191745.1 Picea mariana
AGAGTAGGAAGTGGTCGTATCTTTATTTGTCCACAGACATCAACGAGAAGCAAAAGATTGGAGCGCAACTCAGAGCGTGCAGGGACAAACGTCGGTTAAAAGGTACTTCTGTTACTCTTCCTTATCATGCATTAGGCTTAGATAGATTCGAAAGAAATTCAGTGTCCATGATAAGCACTTTTCGGTCTAGGGTTAAGGTCAAGCCTTAGAGGTCGATCTACTTGTTCGCAGGCAGATTTTCCTACAACAAAGTTCTATGCGTTTTCCTCCTTCACCGTACCACCGAGTTCTTAACCCTGGGCATGCTTTATTAATTGCAGGAGCGTTACCTCCTTCATGGGCATTGTACCGTGCGTATTTCTTTTTTAGGGGTCTGTGGTTTATTTGTTTTTATTTTTCTCTACCAGTTCTGGCGCCTTCTAACTGCGCGGGTCAGTCCTTAAATTTTGTTGTCTGCCTCCTTTGTGTATAGCCAGAAGTTGCCTTAAGGTTTGCCAGAAATTTGCTTTAAGTGTGCTTCTTCCTTTAAGTTGCCAGTTGTTACCGTAAGTAAAGCAGTCTTAGGGAACGCCGATGCCTTGTCACAGCTATTACTCCATCATTACGCCATTCATAAAATGCTAAGTCAAATAAAGGAAACGCAGCCACATTTTGATAAGCGAATTGTTACTGCCAATCTAGTTCGACATTGGATGAAGAAGGAACATTTCTGTTCCTGTCACCCACGCCTTCAGCTACCCCAGACTGTCACTATTTCTATTTCTAATTCTTTTTCTATTCCTATTTCTATCTCTATTTATGATTTTGTCACACACGCCTTCAGGAATAATTCTATTTCTGTTCCTGTCACTAATTCTATTGCTAATTCTATTTCACATTCTATTTCTATTTCTGTCACCCACGCCTTCAGGAATATTCAGGAAGGGTAATATTTTGGCAATTACTTTAAGGAAAGTGAGTGACGCCTTTATTGTAAATTGAAGTGATTTAGTTACTGTTATTTTAATGTGGCTACTTTTCATTACTGGCAAATGTGTAACTTTGTTAATTTGGGTCCTTCCAAAAAAAATCCTGTTATTTTTAATTATGATCAATTTAGTATTGTTAGTTACGTATCGTCATTTAACATTGATGTCGTATTGACATTTTACCATGAGGTTATTTATAGTTATGATGTTTAAAAATTGTGATGTCCTCCTTAAATTACCCTTAGACGTCGTCTTGTGTAAGCCTAGATATTACTATAGGTGCGTCATTTGAACTATGAGGTTATACCCTTAGTTCAAGTCGATATTACATATAAATAGGAGGATATTTATTGCAAAAGGTGAACGAAGTTGTGGCATAAGGGAACAAGTTTCAAGATTACGTTTTTGTATATGGATGCTAAACTATTGTAATTCTAGTTAGGGTCATTTAACTTTATCAATTGGTCCTTTTAAATAATGTCCTTCTTATTTAGGGTGAGTTCAATATGGTGACTTTTACCTATTGCCCTTTTTAAAAATAGGTGATGGTATTGTCAAATATTGGTAACTTGATGTTACTCAGTATGGTTATACTTGGATCCTTTTAATGTTGTTATTTAGATGTGACATTTTAATTATCTCTAGATAGGGCCCTTGTTAAAATACTGTTACTTAAAAAGGGCCATTTAATTATTATAGTTTCTATCTCTTGTCATTGTAATATATGGTTTATTGAATATTCAATATGTTAAAAATTTGATGGCTATAGGTAAAGGAAAATGGCATGGCCTGCCGATGTCAGGGAAATATTGTTTATAAATTCGTAATTGTAATGGTTTCCTGATATATTCACATATGATGATAACTTTATTGCTACAGGTTGGAAAAATTGTTATGCATACCAATGTCATGATTATTGTTTATAATTTCCTAGTTGTAAGGTTTTTAATATAGGAATTGTATTATCTTTACCTTATAAGCGAAATTGCAAGATTGGAGTTAAATATATGGTTTTCGTTTATGTCAAGTATTATTGGAATTTAGAAATGAAATGTAGGGTTCTCGCCATATAATACTTACAATTTAGAATTGATATCGTTGAAATGCATGATCCTTATCCTCAGTGCAATGATTATTATCATTAGTAAACATAACGATATGGTTACCTTATTGTAAGGCTGGTATAACTTTGTTCTTGATAAACCTATTTGTGGTTCGCTTAAACACTGTTAAACTTGGGTGTTCGTTGTCAGAGTCCTTATCACGCGCTTTCCATAAGGGGGCGCATTTGTTCTTCTTGTTTATTTTGTACTTGATAGTATTTAGCGGGTTTCTTGGTCGGTTGTGTCGGTGGGATGTAGACACCTCCATGTTCCTCAGAACAGTCGCCAGCCCTGAGAGCTTAAGTGGTTAAAGACGATGGAAAACCGGGCTTGATCATTTCTTATGTGTCTTGGAGGTCCTAACCTTGCAAGGTAGGACGGGTGGGAGGTCAGTCGTAATTAGCGGTCAGTTTTACTTTTGTCTCTAAATGGTTGCGTTGTGCACCTTGCCTATGGTCTTATTTGTTTGCAGTTACTCGTCGTATGCTTTGTCTTCTTGCGAGGAACACCGTGGTCGTGTCTTGTTGGTTGTCAAGGGGCGACATAGAGTCAAGTGTGTTGTTAATTCTACATGCACGCACACACCTTAAACACAAAAAGAAAAAGAAAAAAATAAAAAAAAATTGCACCTGTATTCTAGAATGGTTGTCGTAATGAGGCGGTTCATTACAACAACATTGACGTGGTTTTGCATAGGAATGGCCTTTTTAGATTGGATTCATTCTCGTATACTGTTGGGGATCACCTTTTAGATACATTCTAGGTTCTATTTCATTTACAATATTCGTCGACCGAGCTGTGCAATGGATTGATAGATTATTTCTTGGCCTGTTTTAAAAATGGCGATGTTGAGGCTTTGCAGTCCTATGAATACGAACTAGAATATAATTCTCTTCGACAATTGCATGGAATACATGATGTGGCTACATATTTTTCAAAGATGCAGTTGTCTGCATCTCCATTTCTGCCTGCACATCAGAGGGGACTTTGGGGAGATACATTTTGTATTCGGTGGCTTTCTAACTAGATGAATATATCAATTGGCATATGGTCATTGACAAGAAAAATAAGATATTTACTATTCAACAAAACTGCATCTGACAATCCATATTGCATCTTGTTCCATGATTTCGATACCCTCAGTGGCGATTATGAACCATTTTTGTACAGAAAAATGTCCATCTGCAATATAGAAGGTCCTCGTATCTACTTGTCCATTATTTGCAAATACCTTCAATCGAAATAGAAACAGATTTTGGATGACATAGATTGCTATGGTTTACAGCTTGAAACAAATGTTGTGTCTAGCTATGGAGATAGTAAGTTTAATGCAATTTGTTGTTTGGTAGAAACCGAGTTCGATGTTCAGTTGTTGTGTATTTACACTATACAGTCCTTCTGCAATGTGATTATAGGTGGCAGTGAATAGGCTTTTAGGTGCTTGCATCAACACCTTTGCCCATATCTCGTGGAAAATATGTCGGCAGTTGGAAGTTGGTAGGAATACCTTGTGAACATGGTGCTTCCATATGAAGAAGGTAATATGGAGGGTTGGAGATTATGTGTGCAATGGCTATCTATGGTATTCAGGGTGAAGATTCAGGTTTGGTCGGCCTTGCCAGCTGACACTGTCCATTCCTGGGTTACTGATTCAAATTACAATCGAACAATTCACATCCTGTCATTGAAAATAGATCCAACACATATCCATTATGAACCTTTTCTTGGACATATCGGTGATTCAGGGTTGAGCGTGCATGCCACCCAAATGACATTGAATATTCATACGCGAGGAATGTTTTTTAGTGAAAACGAGAGTCATCCCAATTGCGATATGGGCAGACAGGGCTTGAACAAAAAAAACATGTGTAGAATTCATTTCAGTCGTGAGGAGGCCATAGAGGGATTAATCAAAAAATGTAGAGTAAGTTATCACAATTTGAAAAAAAAGTATTCGTCAAATTCATCCGACTTCTGATAAGCAAATAGAGGCCTTGAACAAAAAACATAAAATAGTTTCTGAGAAACTAGGTGAGAGTGAAATTCATCCCAATTGCCACCAAGTCATCCTTCCCTTGGGAAAGAAACATAGAGTAAGTTACCACAACTTGAAAAGGGCCATGCGCGAGAGAAAAAAATACATTGCTACACTTCCTTTTAGAGAGAAACTCACATATGACAATGTAAAGAAATTTTTTCATGCAGAACAGAACATAAACATGTGCGATTTCATATCCAAGAATGGTCATGCAACTGTGGATGTTCATGGTGTACATGAAAAACAAGAAACAATTTCTACCCATACTTCCCTGTGAAAAAAAATGTAAGACAGACCTACATGAAACAAATGAAAGACATTCCTTCCATTGCATGTGCAATTTGTGAACAATTGAATTTTTCAAAAAATAGTAAGTCTTT
The DNA here is from genome assembly GCA_032191745.1 of Picea mariana. Lineage (NCBI taxonomy): Eukaryota > Viridiplantae > Streptophyta > Pinopsida > Pinales > Pinaceae > Picea > Picea mariana. Next base: position 4,490 of record JASDQU010280989.1, read on the forward strand.
CACACCTGATTTGCAAGCAGAATACCTCTGGATGAAAACCCATGATAAACCATTTTCCATTGAGGAATTTTGTCTTCCATGCGAACGATCGCTTGAAAATGGAAAACTACCATAGTTTGCAACGCTGACCGAGTAAGATGTAATACACAACTAGCATATGTAAGTTCACTTACGAAACTTGAGGAGAGACTTGTCTCTCTATGAATTGCATTTGTTCAAATCATACCTTGGGGCTATAAGAGACCCCATATGGGCTTAACAAGATCAATTATTAATGTCCTTGTTAAGCTAGATGTTGTGCAAAAAGCGTTGCCACAGTTCATTAACAATAAAATTACAATCATTCTGGCTCTGAAAATAGGCTTGCAATACAAAAATGTATATCAAACAGGCAAAGTGTGTGTGCATGCTGTTATGAAAGAATTAAAGGAATTATGTTCCATGGCCCTGTACAAAGAAGAGAACATTTGTATAAATGCCAATTGGAACAATGTTCTCGCAGAAGAACATGGCAACTCTGCAGAGACTCTCGAAAATCCTAGTGATTCTGATACAAGTGATGAATCGGAGAGTGAAACACCTACTGAAACATTGGTCCATGGATTCATTGATTCACAGTGCATTCGTGACTTGCAAGACAAAATTGTCGAAATCACACCTGGCGAGGGGAAACATCCACTTGGAATATTCAAGGACAAATTCGCTGAGGGAATGAACTTTTCAACACTATTCTACGAATATCCATGTGGCACTGATATTACATAATGATTCAATTATCATAAAATAGTCCGATGGGAGCTACTACATTCACGCGATTACTTCTCCTGTCACATAACAAATTTGTTTTTCAAAACAATGCGCATAATAATAGAGCAATTTTTTTCCCACATGTGGGTCCGAATAAGAAAAGGCTAGTTACAAGGAATAAATTTGTTGGCCAAGAATGTGAAGTACAAAGTAAACCTAGAAAAAAATCTGAAATCTAATATTGGATACATAGATTTCAAGAACATCTGCACCTCTCTTGACTATTTGCAACAAAACAAAAGAAAAAAAATTGCAATGATACGTTAATTGGGGCCGCCAACATTTTTCATCACATTTACAAGTGTAGAGCATTGATGGGATCCATTGGTGGATACCATTTTTGACCTGCATAGTAATAGGAAACGTAAAAAAACCGATACACTAGAAAATAACGACATTGACTACCTCATAAGAAAAGAGCCGGTGACATGTACTCGATACTATAGACATAGAATAAATTCTTTGAGACAATTGATATGCCATGATGAAAATTTTTTCAGAAAAATATCGGACTACTTTTTTGTGACTGAATTCCAAAATAGGGGATATGAGCATGATGTAATGTACCTCAAAAACTGTCACAAAAAAAAAAATGTTTGTACAATTATCCTTGCATAGTTTCAAGATTCAAGCAATTATGTCTTCTTTTATAAAGCTTGAGTCTAAAAGTTTGTTAGACACCTTACTGTCATTGATTGTCTTTACTATGCAACTTAAAACTTCCTACTTGACGATACAATGAGTGTATACTCCTCCCTTCAATGTTATTTAAAGTCTTGTAAAAATTACCAATATTTTCTTATTTGATGATGTCTATCACACCAACACAGATTTAACTATACGAGTGACTTGTAAATAGGTTTGTTACTTCCATACCTCCAATTGGGGAAAGAATCTCCAATCAACACACAAAAACTCCCGAAATCGCGAAAAGTGACCAGCATGTCAGGATTTTGGAGTTCGGGATTTTGCGAGTACAACAACCAACATCAACACACAACAATTCCCAAAATCGCGAAAAGTGACAAGCATTTCAAGATTTTGGAGTTCAGGATTTCACAAATACAACAATTAACATCAACACACAACAACTCCTGAAATCGCGAAAAGTGACCAGCATTTCAGGATTTCGCAGTTCTGAAATTCGCGAATACAACAACTAATATCAATAGATACAAACCTCCCAAATGTGAAACAAAGGGAAGGTTGGACTAGTGCTTCGGGGTTTCAGGGTTCAGAACTTCATGAGTTCAAGTGTCCCAAACTTCAACATATACAAACTTTCGAAATGTGAAAAGGAAAAGTGGGGCCCGCATTTCGGGGTTTTAGGGTTCAGGACTTCGTGAGTTCCAGTGCCCAAACATCATCATTACACAACTTTCAAAATGTGAAAAGGAAAGGTGGGGCCTGCATTTTGGGGTTCGGGGTTCGGGACTTCATGAGTTCCAATGCCCAAACATCAACATCAACAAACTTCCGAAATGTGAAAAAACATGCCCAGCACTTCGGGATTTCGGGATTCGAAATCCTGTGACTTCAAAAGCCAAAACATCAAACACAAACAGTTCTTGAAATTGCGAAAAGGAATGTGGACTAACTTTTTGGGATTTTGGGGTTCGGAGTTTCGCGGTTTCAAAAAAAAAACAAGCAAAAACACACAACCACTCCTGAATTCCGAAAAGGTGAAAAGGATGTGGAACCAACATTTTGGGATTTCAGGATTCGGGGTTTCAAGGTTTCAAATGCCAAACAACAACACACAACAACTCCCAAATTTCGAAAGGTCAAAGGATGTGGGACCAACACTTCGATATTTCAGGATTCAGGGTTTTGGGGTTTCAAAAGTCAACATCCAACATACAACAACTTTTGAATTGTGAAAAAGATAGGAAAGTGGGACCCGCACTTCGGGATTTTGGGGTTTGGAAAAGCAAGGGAAATTCACAAAAGTGTAACCCGCAAGTCCCAAATGTTGAAATTCACATTATTTTCATAGCTCTAAGATTTCTGCCTTGTATTGGTATTCTTACTTTCATTCTGTGAAAACAGTAGGGGTAGAAGGATTCTATATCTGTTTATCTGACATAATTCCAAAAATCTAAACTTATGAGTTTATACGCACAGAAGGGCACAAAGGATAAAATTTTCTGTATAAGGTAAATTCTATAATATTCACTTAGAGCCTCTTTTAATCAATGCATAAAATGTCAATAGTACTAGATCTGTGCATCTATGTAAATACATGATTAAGAATATCATTCCATCATAGATTGGTCATTATAAATGATGTTCCGAGGGATCTAAGTTTGGTTTCCTGGGGATTTATCTACAGAGAGGATCTGCCTCATTGACGCTAATCTCCTCCTTTCCTTACTTACTTATAGAAATAAAATTACAGATTTCCTTCACATATATTCCCCACAACAAACAAAAATGGAAGACGTTACAGTTTCTATTTAATCAATACAATGCATCAGAAAAAATCATTTAGACAGAGAGTGGGCATCATTCCAGTTCGGATTTAATAAGACATCGAAATAAAAACATAGCCATTCATAATAGAGAGGGGTAGATCAACATATCTGAATCCAATTCATGGGAAGACAAAGGGAACAACCACGTTCCTCCCAACCGTAGAACAGGGTAGGCAAAGTCACTTGCCTGATTCACCCCCTAGCCTGACCATGAATCCATGAGGGAAAACTTGGAAACTCCTCCTCAACAATGTCCTTCAATTCCAACATTTATCCTCTTTCCTCACACTTACTCAACAATTCTCATAACAGCAAGGTGATTCTGTTTCAGCAAGCTCCTCTTGCCTCACACTCAATCTGCAGTGTTCATAATAGCAAGCGAGCTCGGAAATCCTTTCCCAACATACTTGGCAACATCCTGCCTCCTCACATATGATATTTATCAATTTTTTCCCATGTCTTTTTCCCTCCTTCGGGGATTTTCACAGATTTCTTAATCCCTAATTCTCAGGGGTTTCCAGTGGCCAAATATCTAATTTTCCACTTGTAATAATCATCCCAGAGGCAGTTCCAACTTGTTCCCCACTCATGGAGTCATGGTCAGCTGATTTTTTAACATGGTTGTTCCATTTGTCCTCCTACATTTAATATAAATATTCTGTTGTGATACAAGTGTCATAGTCAAATAGTTAGTTGATTCCAAACAAATCTTTTCCCAACAGTCACAATAATTAAATACAATCATTAAATTCGAAATTCGAAATTGCCATAAATGGCAAAAATTTTCCAGATTCGAATATGCCAAAAAAGGAAATAAATTTCCAGCACACAAAAATAAAAATATTTTATTTTTGGGGGATGTCACATCCTTTCCCCCTTTAGTAAAACACTTTCCTCAGTGTTCGTTCCATTCCTGGAACATGATTGTATGAGATTTCCACAAATCTCCCTCCAATTCCCAAGTGGCCTCCTCAGGACTAAAGTGCCCACAAAACCTGGGTGCCATCTTGGCACAGTTCCCCAACTTCAGCGAGCTTTTGTGGGCTTTGACCTTCAAATAAACATGGTCTCCCACTTGAAATTCCAAGTGTCTTCTTTTCTGATCTGCATAGCTCTTCTGTCTGTCTTGTGCTTCTTTCAAGTTATGTTGTACCATTTTTACCATGTTCTCCATTTCTTGGAGCATCTCTGGTCCAACCATGAGTCTATCAGTCGGGTTATCCTAACTAATTGGAGTTGTACACTTTATGCCATACAGTATTTCGAAAGGGCTCAACTTATCCGAAGTTTGGTACCCATTGTTATATGCAAATTCTACCAAGTGTAGGTAGTCTTCCCACTTGTTCGGCTTTGTTCTTACATACATGTGGAGCATATCCTCTATGATTTGGTTTGTCCTTTCGGTATGTCCATCCATTTGTGGATGATAACTCGTACTAAAATTCAAATTAGTATTTAGCCCTGCAAACAATTCCTTCCAAAAAGCAGATGTGAATTTTACGTGTCTATCTGAAATCACCATTTTAGGAATACCATGCAGTCTAAAAAATTCTTTCATGAATATTTCAGCAATGTTAATAGCTTTAAAAGTAGACTTTACAGGAATAAAGTTTGCAGACTTACTGAGTTTATCTATTACAACCATGATTGAATCATTTTGTTTTTGAGTTTTAGGTAAACATGTTATAAAGTCTAGCGATATGGTCTCCCATTCCATTCTGGTACTGGTAATGGCTATAATAGGCCGGCTGGATGCTGGTGTTCGACCTTAACCTGCTGACAATCTTGGCACCTAGACAAGTACTTTGCTGCTTCGCCCTTCATATTAGGCCAGTAAAATAGTTTTATGAGTGTTGTTATTGTTTTCTTGTAACCCAGATGGCTAGAGTATGGTTTTTTATGCACTTCGTCCAAAATAGTTAATTTTAGCTCTGTTGAATTTGGTATGTAAAGTCTATTTTTAAATCTTAATAGTCCCTTCTTGTCAATACTTATATCTGGTTTATCTAAGTTTACGATACTGTTTTGAAATTCTTCCATTATCTTAGTGTAATTTCCATCATTGATACCTGTCATCCTTATTCTTGGTCCAGATTACTTTCTGCCCTGCTGATGTTTATCTCAATTAACCCATGGATTCTATGACTTAAAGCATCTGCTACTTTATTTTCTTTACCCTTGATATGTCTGACCTTGAAGTCAAATTCGCTCAGGAAGGCTAGCCACCTTGCTTGTCTTGCATTAAGGTATGGTTGGTTAAACATATACTTCACCTCGCTATTATCTGTCAATAGTAGGAATTTTATGCCCATTATATAGTGTCACCACATTTTTAAGGCATGTATTACTACTGCCAATTCTAAGTCATGAGTGACGTAATTTCGCTCGTGTTCCTTTAATTTCCAGGACTCATAAAAAATCATGTGTCCTTCTTGAGTTAGAACACCACCTAGTCCCTCTTTACTTGCATCAACACATACTATGAAGTCTTTATCTGGGTCTGCTACCTTCAAGATGGGCACCGACGTCAATAATTTTTTTATCTTGTTAAAATTGTCTTGACACTTTTACGACCAGTTAAACTTGGTCCCTTTCTTTTGTAATGATGCGATAGGGTAGGCTATCTTGGAGAACCCTTCTATGAATCTATAATAATATCCGGTGATTCCCATGAATGACTGGATATCTGCAACATCCTTAAGCACTGGCCATTCCATAATGGATTTTATCTTTTCCAGGTCTACGACAATACCTTCCAAGGAAATGACATGTCCTAAATATTGTATTTCTTTTTTATAAAAATCACATTTGTCGAATTTTGTGTATAGTTTTTGTTTCCTCAGTGTTTGCAAAACTATTCATAAGTGTTCATCATGTTCCTCCTCCATTTTAGAATAGACCAAAATATCGTCGATAAATACTACTACGAACGTGTCTAAGTACTAGCCGAAAATGTTGTTCATTAAGAACATAAACATGGTTGGTGCATTAGTGAGTCTGAAAGGTATGACTACAAACTCATAGTGTCTGTATCTTGTTCAAAAATATGTTTTGTTTATGTCCTATTCCTTTATACTAACTTGATGATAACCGGATCGTAAATCCAATTTTGAGAAGATCTTGGCCCCCCATGTAACGACCCCCTCGTTATGACGACCCAACTCTAGTAACTAAAGAAAAAAAAAATTGTTTTAAAAGTGCATTTGCGCGAGTATAACAGAAACAATCAACGCATACGACTTTGTGACGCCACCCGACGACGAATAAGACGCAACCACGATGAACACAAAAAGACGACAAGGATGCGCAACAAGTATCTGCATGCGAGACAACGATCACAACCAGAAGACTTAAGGCACACAACCAGTGACGACAAGCATTAATGATCAAGACATAAGGAGGAATCCATAACAATAGATTTTATTATTTCTTCATAGGAAAGCAGGGCGTTTAATCTTAGTTCTCTGCTCCAGAGAGAGAGAAGGTCAGATAGGCTCCTGGCCGTCTGCTCAGGTAGAAACTAGTAATCTCTGTCAAGTGTGTCGCAAGAGTGGAAACCCTACCTTTAAAGGGCTCGGGACTCTTGATACGGCATTGGATTCCTTACACAGAAAGTCACCCCACAGACTTATGTACTGAGGTTACAAGGAAGATTCTATGTCCCACCCGACACAAGCAAACCAAACACGAAAATTTTTTACAACCCCACACGACAATAGACAAGGAGAAACCACGTCTTCTATGGAAGGCACCATACCAAGGATTCAGGTAACGACCACTGGTATTAAAGACAAGGAATGTCTATGACCCCCACTGCGATCGATTACTCGCCAATTACTCCATTTAATTTACTAAACCACAAGTACTTAAGCATAAGGTAATTCTAATTAAGTTGTCAACCTTAGTTTAAGGGTCGTACCCTTTACGTTGGACAATATGAAAGAAATAAAAGTCCTTGCAATGATTTAACCTCATCATTACATTATACTACCACAATATTGTTAATAATAACAATGACCTTACATTCCTATGTCATCAAGACTACATAGCATTTTTCCAAAAGCAAAAATATTACAATTACATGTTTCATCAACAATTTGCCAAGACCTTACATGATAGTGACATTTCAAATTACCTAATGTCACCTTACATCTTGTACATTACCAATGCAACAAACTACATTAACATTACCAAAGAATTAAAACTACATTAATATTCTGATACTATAAAGCTACATTAACATTACCAATGCAATGGAACTACATTAACATTTCCACTACTATAATACTACATTAACATTACCAATGCAATGGAACTACTTTAACATTTCCAATACTATAATACTACATTAACATTACCAATGCATTAAACTACATTAACATTACCAATGCAATGGAACTACATTAACCTTTCCAATACTATAATACTACATTAACATTACCAAGGCATTAAAACTACATTAACATTACCCTAGACAATAACCACCTCACCTTTACATCACAATGACCTTACCATTAAATAACCATATATCCTAATTACATAATCCCTAAACAATATAAATTCACTAACATAATACCTCGTTGCCTTCTAATTTATTACCATACTTTACAATAGCCTTCCACAATATTAACATAGCAATTTAATCAAATATTAACAATGCAATTTACTCAATTATTAACTTGCAGTTACAGCATCATCATTACGTTGCACTTTAATCGATTATTGACATTGCAATGGAAACAAGTATTAACATTTAATTAACAAATATTAATTAAAAACAGGGAGAATAATTCGGTGGAGATTAACTGTGTGGAATTGGTGCAGAAACAAATTTATTATATACATTTGCAATAAATGCCCTTGCAAATCCACTAACTAATTCCCAATTAAAATGATAATGACATCCCTACCGTAAACGATGTCAACTAATTTTGCCGACTAAATTTCATAATAAAATTTAAATATACATTTGCAATAAATGACCTTGCAGATCCACTAACTAATTTCCAAATAAAATTATAATCACATCCTTACCATTAACATGCAAACCCAAATCAATTCCTCACATCTTTTAGGTTGCCAACAGATGGATTATTAATCATAAAATCATGTCATTTACTATTGCCGTAATATTACCATGAGAAAACATTTTTCTATAGATATAAATGGTACACTTATGGAGTTAACTATTGAACAATAAGGACGAGAATACAAAAACTGCAGGTCTGGGTTTCGATCGAGGGTAACCATAAATCGCACACCAAAGGGGGCAACTTGACATTAACTGGTCATCCATTCCGACATAGAAAATAGCAAATATCATATCAAGGAGAAAACTTATAAAAAGTCCTCGCTGCAATCGAGATGAACTCAACAATCCCTCCCACCTTTTTATTGGCCTATCGACAATACGCATGCAACACATCTGCACATGGGTGGCGACTCCATTTTTAGCGCTGAAATAAGTCGGGGGATCCACTTCTAGCGGTGAAATCATAATGTCAGCCTTCACACCAGGTATTTTAATCACCTTATAATTAAATTCAGCTTTACTAGTTCGGCACTAGGTGGCCGCAGCACCGCACCCACTATTTGTTCCGTTCTCTTAATAATCATAAATTCTGATAATTTAATCTTTGTCATGAAAGGAAACGAATGGCAGCATCAATGTTCTGATAAACTTTACGCCGACATTTTTATTAATACAGTATTACAATATATTTTTTTTTAAATAAAAGGAGGGCTCGGGTTAGAACATCGTGACAGTAAGGGGGCAAAGCCCGGTCTAGAACCCACATGCTATCTGAGAGCGCAGTAGCCCCAGCTACCCTGCCAGGTAACAGAAACACCCATTTAAAAACACACAGTCATAATAAAAGCCATCACAACCAACACTGTCATATTTATGCCATTAAGGGTTACAGGAGTGCCGTCCATGCTCAGGAGTGGGCATGTAAATCGCAGACCGAGGTTATCAACACCATCAACACGCAGTCTGGTTTGGGGTAAAGCACACCATTCTGAAGGCAAGGATGTGGGCCTTCTTCCCCAACGCCCAGAAGATTTTAATGCAAAAACCGAGACTATGTAACCTCCACGCAGAGGTTAGATTGGGTAAGGCTCTGGGGATAGATATCGTTCCAAAACAACTTTAACACTGAGGGTACAGGGACTCTATTGGTAAAAACGCGGCTCAAGAAGACAATGCCGAGCTTACCTCCAGCAACCCATGGCATGCCAAAAACTAAAATGCCAGAGACCAAACTTCAGTAACAATTTACCCAGCGAATATTTTTGAAACAATAACTCTGTAACCTAAAGGAAAACGAACTGCCAGAAGAGTTTTCTTCAGCCACAATTTTCACATGGCAAATGCCGAAACAAATTCCAGTAAGAAATTACCATCTGAATTTGCCAGAAGGAGTTTTTAGGGGAGGCAGATGCAAGGCTTGAGTACTCAGATATTGCACAGTAAAAATTACAGCCATGCTACTTACACAAATTTTTCCTTATCTAAATAAGTAACAGAGGAGGTAAAAGCGGTAAAAAAAAAAAAAAAATTGGGGTTATCTCGAAATAAAGCAAAATTCCCCTACGAACTTCATTACAACAGTGTATATAGCAATTCATTACCAATTCCAACAAACTTCATTACTGAAATATTTTAGCAAGAACACAATGCAGAGATGTATAGTATTTCACCTTATTCTTAAAACAACAACCTACTTGCGTACCTATGACCGATGGAGAATAACCTGAAGACGCAATCCCGCACTTGAGCTCTGTGCCACTCCTGCTCAATGCCGCTCCCGCTCACCGACCATAGATGACTCACCGGTACCTCCCAGCCAAACGCTAGGGGTACTCTGCTTCCCCCTCAGCCCCCCGAGCCGCAAAGGGGCCACATACAATCCAGACAGTAGCCTAGCTTCCCAGATCACCTC
>JASDQU010280996.1:3228-14954 GCA_032191745.1 Picea mariana
TTTCTATGTGAATGACGAGAAAGGCATTAAAGAGGAAACATGATGGAAAGACGGAGAAAACTCACAGTCATAAATGGAAAGGGGCGATGAAGATCCTGAGAGGGTGGAAAATATAAGCCATGATCCACCAGATAAGTATGAATTTAATACAGAATATGGAAGGAATTGAATGTGAGTTCAATCTAATGGGACTGCAGGTTTAGGGGCAAAGAGGAACTTAATTGTTGGCAGCAAGGAATAAAATCAAAGCAAGGGTGAAAAGAAAAGGTTATTTTTGCATGCACATTTGAGGGAACAAAGAACTAGAGGAGAGAGAGAGTCTATAGAGAACAGAGCCAAGTGTATCGAAGGAAGAACCAAAGAGCTACGATGCCACCAAAAATGGGATATTTTACATCAATAACAAAGAAACATTGCACTAAGAAGGTAGTAAGATCGGTGCAAGAAGAAGTCCAGAGGGTAGAAGAAGCAGATCCAAGTTTGGTGAACTTTCCCATACCGTATGTGCCACTAAGAAAGTTGAAAGTGAAGCAAGTCTGAGTACTAAAGGAGGAAAAGTACGACATGGTTACACTAGTGATTCCACCTGGGGTCACTATCGAAGGGGATATGTTAGGTGTAATAGGGAACCTGAGGTATTCAGACCACGACCTGGAATATTTAAAGAAGTTTCTAGAATTAGCACCATAGAATTATTTGCATGCAACAATGAACTCTAGATCACTTGTAGTAACAGTAGAACCGAAGGAATGAGCAACAAGGTTGCAGAGAATAGGAATACTTAATCTATTGGAAATACCCCATTTTGGCAGGAGTGTGGAGATAAATATCTGCGTCAAACTATTGATGAGTTGCATCAATGGAAGATTTTTATGGTTGGAAATATTGGTATCAATCGACACTCAATTGATTGTGTGAATTACAAGACTACCAACAACATGAGAAGACCTTTTTCCATTGTTCACAGACAAGGCCAACATGAAAGCACTGGTAGAGAGGATTAAGGAAAATATGCCACACATAGAGGAGCATGCAAAATAGACATCATGAGTATAATTGACAATACTGTAAGGTTTGTGACACATGTGCTAGCCTGTAGGTTACTAAGAAAAAGTCACAAGGATCAAGTGTCAGCAGAATCTATAGTAGTAACGAAGAATTTCATCGTAGGAGTTATGATGAACTGGTCAACATTTCTTGTGAATCCATTTTTAATGGACTGCAGGGAGGCATAGGAGAAAGGAACAGAGTTCCATTACATGTGGTTGTTAATTTTAATCGCATTGACTGGTTGGAGAGAGCCATAAGAGATGTAGTTCATAGAAGGTATGAAAAAACCATTCTTGGCAGCAAGATATGTGTCTTTATGGCATAATGCGCATAAGAACGGACAGTTGGACAACAACATAACATTTATATCTACAAGGAAACAATTTAGCAATGCATCGAGGATACGCCATGCATTTGAAAATAGATAGTTGAAGCTTATAAGGATATTTTGCATTTTAAGGCAAGTCTGCATCATATGTATGTTCAAGAAAAGAGAGATCTGGATCATCAATGGTTACCAACGTGGTATAGGTTGATGGATCAAGACATTATCTGAATAGTAAACGATTGGGATGAAGAATGGAGAGCCCCATTGGCAGAAACAACGCAAATGGTTACAAAAGAACCAAAGAAGGAAAAACAAGAACCCAAGAAGGATCAAGAAGAAGGAGAACAAGAATAAGGAAATGGTGAAAGGGATGTTCAGGAAATTCCACTGCCCATTTGGGAAAAGAGGAAGGAGCATCTGACAGAGCGATCAATGCACCAGCGTAAGAAAAGGAAAGCATCAAAGCCAATGACTATCAAAGTAATAACAAAGGATGTCTTAGAGAAAATTGGTGACCAAGTTAAAGAAGCCATGGAAGAAGCATTTATGTGAGCTGTAGAGAAATAAGAGGAGTTGCACTCGGACCTACAAGTGCATATTGCCACACAACGTCAAATTTTGGAGGCAACTAGAATTGCRCCAGCCAAAACAGAAGAAGAAAAAACATAGAGTATGACAAAGGCTACATGATCACAACCGAAAACATCACAACCACCTTCAGCATCAGRAGAGCATTGGATTTTGAAGCTTACAACAAGGGCACTAGAGTTTCCATCAACAGAGATGCAGRAGCGTGCACATGCATTAAGTCACATTGACTTTGTGTTGTCATAGTTGTAGGTAGACATGTTACACAACTTGCATTAAAGTATAACATGGGAAATTCAGTTGCGCTTGGAGTCGATGTTAATGAAGTTGGCTAAGGTGAACAAAGACAATGCAACATTACATGCAGGATATAGTAGACTAGTGCAAGAGTGGGACGAGGTTGAACAAAGAAAGAGAAGATTGAAAAATGTTATAGAAGAAGTATATAGCAACTTCATAGAGATACCAATGGAAGTAGACACTCCATTGGAAGATAAAGTGATGAAGATCAGTGAATTTATTCATGGTTTTCAAGAAAATATTGTAGACTTGGAAGCATGCACTACACCAAGTATGCCACCAGAAGAAACAGAGTAGAGGGAAGAGACAATTGTGACAATAGTGGAAAGCATTAAGAAATTGGATGAAGAATGTCCTAATTTGTATGAATAAAGCACATAGGTATGGATGCAATTGCTGAAGAATGAAGAGATACAAGCCCTAAATCAAAGGCTACAGACTATGCAGGAGAAGGCACAAAAGATCACACATACAATGAACACTCTTCCACCAACAGAGAAAATGACTACCATTATTAAGAAAAGGAAGATGAACCAAGAGATGAATCAAATCAGACCGAAACAGTAGACACTTGTGAAGAGGCTTGAGCCATTTTAGGAGGAAGCTTTCAGAGTAATGAAAGAACTTGCAACAACACAAGGGAGATTAAAGAAAAAAGTACAAGAAATTGAAGAGAAGTTGAAGACTCCCATCACCACGTAGGCTATAGAAGAGATATTGGCACGGGAAATGGAATAAAAAGAGAAGATTGCGACAACAAAGGATACTTTTGAGAAGCTCGTTGCGACATTGAAGACAACGAAGCAGTAGAACTAAGTGGCTCGGGATTAGCCACAAGTGAGTTTTGGGGGCCTGTTAGGACAACCATTTTGGGACAATTTTTGGGAACTTAGTGTGCGCATAACAAGCAAGAGAAGTTAGTGCATTTAGTGCATTTTCAAGACTAGCACATGCAAAGCAAGGAAGTTAGTTAGAAGTCATTAAGTATTTTCATCCATTTTGTAACGAGCTAAGCCATAATGCAAATGTATAAATATGTAAGGGTTTTTGCATAGAAGTAGAATTTTTTGGAGAGTTTGAATAGTTGGATAGCGGAGAATGAACGAAGTGTTCATTGTATGTGTGAACAACAAGGACATTTTGGGGAATAATTGAGATATCATGTATGGGCGCAGTGCACACCTATTGTAAGAGACGGTGTTAATGATAATATAAGCTTGTTGTTGTGGATGTAGCCCGTATTGGGTGAACCACGTTAAATATAGTGTATCTATGTTATGTTATGGTGTGATGTGTTTTTTTATAGTTTTGTTTATGGCGCACACATAATGTATGAATGGCTAATATGAATATGTTATTGATTTTGTGCACATGATGTATGGTATAATGAATGATTGTTAAGTATAATGGTTATGATGAATGCCTCACATTCCTCCGTGACTGTAGAAACCTAGTTCCTGTAGCCCCCATAGATACCTCGGGTGAGACTTCACCTGCTTGTGTGTGATGTCGAAGGGCTGGTATCTTAATATTTTTGTTGGTGGTTTCATTTTGAACCTCGAGTCTTCCCACTACTTGCCAACAACACTAAAGAATTATATAGGATGAATATTAGGTCAAGCCATATAGAAGAAGATGCAAAAAAGGTTGTCAGATATATAAATGGACTAAGGTATAAAATTCAAGATGATATCATTCTTTTTTCCCTAAGAACAGTGGAGTATGCTTACCAAGAAGCCCTAGATGTAGAAGAAAAATTGGCCAAAGGAGCAAAGGGATCATCCAACAGAGGAAGACATTAGGCTTCAAAGGAGGAATAAGGAAGTTCTAGCAATCGATCACCTAGAGGAGGAGAGTCAAGAGGTGGAAGATTATTCTCAAGATTCAAAGGCAAATGTAGAGAAATCAAGTGTTATACTTGTGGGGAAATAGGACATTTTTCTTGGGATTTTCTTGAGAATAAGTCAGCAAACCAAAGAGGAGCTCATATTTCAGAGGCTAAAGAAGAGACAATGAATATAGAGGTAAAAGAAAAAATTCTTGAGATGGGTGAATCATTAATGTTGAAGAGATTTTTATTAAGGTAGAAAAGGAAACTCATGAACTAGCATAGAGGAAAATTTTATTCATAACCATGTATAAATCAAGGGGGAAATGTTGCAAGGTGATCATTGATAGTGGACGCACATACAATCTAGTTTCTACAGAGATGGTGGAGAAGTTGGAATTGCATAGGATGGCACAACCTACTCCATACAAAGTGTCTTGGTTGGAAAGAGGACATCATATTCTGGTAAGTGAACAATGTAAAGTAGAAATTCAGATTGGTGGTTACAAAGATGAAATCTTATGTGAAATTATGCCTATGTATGTCTATCATATCTTGTTGGGGAGAACATGGCAGTATGATAGGAAAGTTTTTCATGATGGAAGAATAAATACCTATACTCTTGAAAAGGATGAGCACAAGCATGTGTTATTTCCATTAAAGGATGAAGGAGTTAAATAAAAAGTTGGTCCAAGTGTGTTGTTGATGAGTGGAAGGGAACTGTTGCAGGAAATCAAGAAAGAGGAGGAGGTACAATTTGCTTTGATTGGTAAGCCACGAGTAGTACTTACCTACACAAATTTAAATGATTTACATGCTGAAATTCAAGCATTATTAGATGAGTTTGTTGATATCGTTGTTGATGAGTTTCCTAATGCCTTATCAACCATAAGAAGCATTACCCATCATATAAACTTAATTCCAAAAGCAAGTATACCAAACAAAGCAGCCTACAGGATGACACCCAAGTGTCGATTTTCCCAAGAGGATTCAACCCTTGGTATGCTATGATACCATGTTGATATTTTACCACTCTACTCAACACATGACAGTTAACTCAAAGATAAAATCACTTTATCTACTAAAAACACAGCTGAGTAATCAACTAAACATGCATCGAAAACATAAACAAGGAAACAAAATCAATCACATAAGAACACCAATAATTATGGGTAAAACCCCTTGAAAAACACCAAAGGGAAAACCGGTCCAATGATGCTTTTATTAAGGTCAAATTAGTTCTCTCATAACATGGATAATAGCCCACTTATAGAATTTACACTGCAACAAACCTAGAAACTCTTGTGTTGTTGTAAGACCCTATACCAACACATTTTCCAATGCATCCATGACTTTCCCTTCTCCGGCCCATGGATGTTCATGCCTTTCCCTTCTCTGACCTGTAGATATCTACGCCTATCTCCTCATAGACCTGTGGATGTGTATAGAAACCTTCGTATAAATCTGCTCTTCCATGTGGTTTATGTCCTTTGAAACCCACCTATGGCTACTTCTGCTTTCTCTCCTCCTTAACCTGTATGACCTTTATATGGAAGTCCTTTTCCACCTATCAAGATATTGAATCATGATTCTTTGTGATCCAACCCTCTCATCAATACTTGGATGAACTCTCTTCACCCAGTCAGTGAGATATTCTCACTCTAGTGTAAGAAAAAGTCCTTCTTTGCTCCTACACACCTTACTGGAAAAATTCCTTCTTTGTTATCCTCAACCTTGGTCTCTCACCAAGTCTCTCTACCAATTGTATCTCACACAAGTCCCTACCTTGGTCTCTCACCAAGTCTCTCAACCTCTACCTCTCATCAATAGTCCTGATTGTGTTGAATTCCTCAACACAAGTCTCTAAATTTGATCTCTCATCAAAAGTGACTTCTCCTATACTCCAGCCTTGCTTTTATAATCATGAGTTACAATCTATTTCTAATCTCCAATGTTGGAATACTGAGAGGAGGTGGTGAATCGGCATGAGAACTTTATTATCACTTTTAACCACAATATGTAATCATTAGCATCATCATCAGTATATCATCAATATATCATGAGCATTATAAATCAACAAAGCATAATAGACATCCAAAAAAACACAGTAATCTGGAATTTACGTGCAAACCAAAATGGGAGAAAACCATACAATGATTTTCTTATATATCAAAAGAATATATTCATTGGAAGCACTAACTTCCCAATTCTCCAGCTACAACTGGAAGGAGGCTACGACCCCATATTTATAGGCTCCAACCTGAAGGAATATACAACTCTCTAAATTCTTTGGGTCCAACGAGAAGGAGGTTGCAACCCCCTGATTCTCAGGCTCCAACCTAAAGGAAGCTCCAACTCCCAGTGTTCTCTAGATACAACCGGAAGGAGGATACAACCCCCTTTCCTTACCCCATCCTTTCGCCCTAAAATATAAATGTAGACCAAATGTCACTACCACAATCACTGCCACTGTCATTGTCACTGTCACTATCATTGTCACATCAACTTGTAACTTGTCACATCAAATTGTCATTGAATCCAACCTGTCATGGTATCCAACCTATAACTAATCATCAACATGAGTTGTACCAAAACCTGTACCATGTCATCCATCAACTTTGTACCAACATATGTAGTATAACATGCATCAATCATGTACCATAATATATGCCAAATGTAGATACCATAACATCAATGATGAGTAGCTAATCATATATGAAATCATGTATCATGTACTAGAGCATCAACCATGCATAGAACTTGTACCATATACTATAGCATGGATATGTACCATATCATCAATGAAGTCCCTCAAATAACCAAAGCATGTGCCTCATGCATATGCCACTATATATCAAGTATATACCTCAACCATACATCTACAAAACAAGCACATAAGAATACCTATACCTCTGTAGCTAACGTGATACACATTAGTGTTGTCTTAGAAGCATTACTATAACCTTAGCAACCTGGCACTAGCATTTCCCTATCTTTCATGAGCTTTTCATAGATCTGTGAATTTCTCTTCTAGTTCCCACGGATATCCACACTTTTCTCCACTACAACCCATGTACATCGGTGCCCTTCTAACTTGTAACATGTGGATACCTCATAAACTAGGGTTACTCACATTTGTTGCAACTCCAAGACTTTCGCACTTCTCACTTGTCGCTACCTCAAATTTCTTTGTCACAAACCTTGACAATAGATCACTAGTTCACTAGAAGATGTTCGATAGAATAAGTGAGTGAATGTACTTGTGAATGAATCATTTAGGTGTATTTATACTTTTGTTGGGTAACCTCTTTCCTTAACTTAGGGGCTTCTTTACTTTCTTATTACAACCACTTTACCCTTTCATTAAAGACTTGTAACCAACTAGGGGCTTCTTGACCATTCTGCGGGGATTCTAACTTTACAAGGCCATAACTCCTCAACTATGAGGAACTAAATGGTGTACCACCTATCACTGGAAATGACATGATGAGTACTATCCATCCATGAGTGAGTTACCTACATTTACACTACCCTTCATGACCTTTTTCCTTGATCAACTATTGGTTCTATAACCATACCTTTGGGGCTACCAGACTTCTTCAAGGGTTGACATAAATGACAACCAATATTTCAAAAATCTCCCCATTTGGAATTGATATCCACATTGATTCCATGGTAATACTCATGTTCCTACTCATGCTCCCCCTATGAACATCACTCCCCATGTGACCATTGCTCCCCTTGTCTCTATGCATATGTTCTTCCTCTCTATTTCCATGCATCTGTTATTTCTCTCCCCCTTTGGCATCAATGGAAAAGGGTAATCCTCCTTGGGGTTTCTCCCCCTATCTACAAGAATCTAATTTTTCTCCATGGTGCTTCCTTGTGTAAAACTTTGATGTATATGAAAAGCATTCAAAAAACCATTTACTTGTATTCTTCAAGTCTTATGTTGCTCTCCCTCTATCTTACTATGCCTAAAGCCGTGTGAATCACCGTGGGGCAGAAATTGTTCCAAGTTTCTGTTGAATATACTCAAATATCTCCCTCGGAAGAGGTTTGGTGAAGATGTATGCAATATGTTCTTTTGTCCCAATGTACTCTAGCTTAATGTTCTTCTCTGTAGCATGTTCCCATAGAAAGTATTACTTAATCGAAATGTGTTTCGTCTTGGAATGCATCACTGGATTCTTGGAGATACTAATAGCATTGGTGTTGTCACAGAGTATTGAAATGGGCTCACCATACCTCACTTGTATATCCTACAAGGTTTGCTTCATGCAGAGAACTTGAGTGCAACATGTTGTCGCTACAATATATTTTGCTTTTGTTCTGGACAAAGATATTAGTGATTGTTTCTTTCTTAGCCATGATACCAGACAATCACCCAAGTACAAGGTTGCTCCAATTATACTTATTTTATCATCAATGTTATATGCCCAATATGCAATTGTTTAGGGGACCAAAGATAGATCTTTCCCTTTTGGATACCATAATCCAAACTCTTATGTTGCCTTGAGATATCTAAATATTCGCTATACTGCCATAACATGTGCTTCTTTCGGTGCTACTTGAAATCTCACAACTTGTCCAACTGCTTGCATCACATCCAGTCTTGATGCTTTCACATAGAATAAGTTGTCAATCATCGATTTGTAGAGTCTCTTATATGTGTCCTTCAATTCATCATCCTTGATAAACTTGCAACTGGTCTGCATTGAAGTACTCACAGGTTTGCAATCTTCCATTCCAAACATCTTTAGCATTACTTTGATATACTTGGTCTGAGAGATGAAAATACCTTTATCACACTGACATATTTGTAATCCCAAAAATAAAGTTAAATCACCGAGCAAATGTTGGATTACTAAGAGGGGGGGATGAATCAGTAATGAGCAATTATACCAATTATTAATCCTTTAAACCACAATGTATATTCTTTTACTTATTCAACCATGTTCATCTATTCATCATCAATATATTACTATATCATAAGCATTAACATTCATCAGTGCATAATAAACAATAAAAAACATATCCACACAATGCATAGTATGCCAATATTTACATGGAAACGCAATACGGGAGAAAACCGTAGAACATTTTTCTTATATGTCAAGAATTACATTCAAAAAAGAACCAACTTCCAATTCTCCAGCTACAACTGGAAGGAGGATTCACCCCCCTAGTTTCTTAGGATACAACCTGAGGGAAGCTCTAACTCTCCATTTCTCTAGCTACAACCAGAAGGAGGCTACAAC
This sequence comes from Picea mariana, assembly GCA_032191745.1. Lineage (NCBI taxonomy): Eukaryota > Viridiplantae > Streptophyta > Pinopsida > Pinales > Pinaceae > Picea > Picea mariana. The sequence goes on from JASDQU010280996.1 coordinate 12,584, forward strand.
CCCCTATGTTCTTTGGCTACAACCAGAAGGTGGCTACAACCACCTATCATTTCCCCGTCCAACCACCCTGAAATATAAGTAGAATGATGTAACCAGTTTCACATTGTCACTGTGAGATATATTGTTGTAAACATGTACCAATCTGTGCCAYTGACCTATAATCAACCTATGCCACTATCCTGTAACCAACATTTACATGTGCCTTGCCTGTACCAAAAAAACCTAAATACACCAACAACATGTACCAATACTCTCCTCAATATATTAGATTTGATTTTTAACACATAGGATGTACAGGTTGTTCAAGGMTTTTGAGCCATGTGTCATGTTAATAAATCAAAGTATTGATTTTAGCCTTGGGTCCAAAGCTGATCAAAATACATTTGCCTAGTCTTGGTGTCATGATGGTGGTTGTCATTATTAGCACAAGAGGGAAAGTAAAGGTCACATCTAGCTATGTAAAGGTCACCATCAAATGTTTTCATCCAAAAAAGTATCCAAACAGTCCTAGACATTCATCCAACCACCTAAATTATCTTGTGAAGTCATAAATCAGATGCACTGCAAACTCTCCTCGAAGTTCGCATCACTCCAAAAATAGGGAATATGTCAAATCTTTTATGATTATGATTTCAAACGAGTTTATAATGATGATATTTAGTTTTTTGAGATGGTTTTCAAGGCTTCTTGCATGGTTTTGGCATCAGTTGAGTTGATTTGGCATGAAACATGATGCTACAGGAAAGTTTGCAGCACCTAGACTCACTGGTGCTGCGAATTAGTAATTTGGGATAGTTTGTAGCAATTAGCACACAACAGAGTCTTGTTTTAATCATAACTTTTGAATCACAATCTGGGTTCTTCTGAAATTTGGTGTGGGGGAAAAGCATGATGTGTTTGACTTGCTGACAAAAAATCAGCCCAACCTATTTCTTATTTTTGGAGAAAAGATAAAAACAACACCTACAGGAAATTTCCAGTGCATGATGTCAAAGGCATTGTGAACTCTAATAGTCTGACAAATCCGAGATATAGGAGGGTTGTCAGCTATCAAGGAAGGTTCAAATGGTTTCCTAGGAGTTATTTGGACATGAGGGACATGTGTTCCATCTCCAGATCAAGCAGCATGACCTGTTTCAAAAGGCATTTATCACAATAGACAAGATCCCAAAAAATAGGAATTTGTTATGTTTTTGTTGGAATCGTTTGTAACATACTCCTAAATGGAGGAGGATCCTATGTAGCTCCTTAGTTTCAAGATCCTTAGAGTATATAGAGATCATTCACTATATATAAAGTGGATTTTTATAAGGAAAATGGGATTCATGACTGGAGAGATTCTTGAGAGAGCTACAAGGGCACTTTTATCTGTTTATTTGTAAGCATGAGGGCATGTGATGTAGGCATTTCTGCAATTAGAGATTCATGAAAATTGTTTATCAGAATTTGTTTTGTTTATTATCTTTTTACCTTTTCATCCTTCTTGAATGGAATTGAAGGCATTGAAGATCAATGGTTGTTCTTAGGCAGGAGATTCATGAGCTGCAAATGATTTGTAGTAATTGCCTCCTTTCATGATCTTTGTTCTAGTAATATTTTAAGTCATTTTTGCATAGAGGATCTCTGCTTGATAACATTCTTCTTTTTATTACCTTCTTTATACCTTCATCCATCAATTATATCCCTTTTGGTCTGGTAGGGACCTTGGGTGCCTTTGATCTATAGGATGTGTTCACTCCATGCCCAATGGAATGACTTTGCAGACGGTTTTCTACCCTCTTTATTACTCTTCCTTGTTGATCCACCTGAGTTTAAACCTGATTTAATCACTTATATATAAATGGGTACTAGGCTCACTCTTTTTGTAGTCTGAAGTGACTTTTAGTGCTAACATTTTTGGCATCGTTTTCGGGGAGTGAAGAATGAATTAATCTTCCCTAAGAGAATGACATAGAATAGATCCAGCTCTTGATGGTAGACATGAGAAGGACACTAGTTTAACTATAATATTCTACTTGGTGACTCCAGCTTCATCACAGATGAATCTATTGGCAACTTCACTGGTTTGAAATGGACAAGATAATTGCTGATAGGTATGAATTTTGTGATTTTTCAAATATATCTAGTTTTCCAAACCTTGTGCATGATAGAAGTGAATGGGAACATCCTCATCCTAGGTTTAGAGGAGAATATTGTAGAAATTTCGATACAAAATAATGTATTCTTGCGATTCTCCTGATCTAACAATTACCACAACTTGTTAAATACAGAATCGCTTCTACTATTATTGCGGAAGAAATTTAAACCATGATCATACCACAATGCACAAAGTGAAATATCAATAACACATAACACAATAAGTTTTACCGGG
>JASDQU010281000.1:0-14827 GCA_032191745.1 Picea mariana
CAGGTTATTTGGTACAGGTTGGTGCATGGTTGATGCACTTGTTTATGGTACAGGTTGATTACAGGTTGAGGTACAAGTTGATCCATGGTTCAAATTTATTGGTACAGGTTTACAGCGGTATATCTTACAGTGACAGGTTGACAGTGGTTCTATCATTCTACTTCTACTTTAGGGTGGCAGGAGGGGGTAAGGACAGGTGGTTGTAGCCACCTTCCAGTTGCAGCCGGAGAACATAGGGGGTTGTAGCGTCCTTCTGGTTGTAGCCAGAGAATTGGGGAGTTGGAGCTTCCCTTAGGTTGTAGCCTGAGAAACTAGGGGGTTGGAGTCTCCTTCCAGTTGCAGCTGGAAAACAAAGGAAGTTGGTGCTTCCAATGAATGTAATTCTTCAAGACAGATAAGAAAAAACATTTCGTGGTTTTCTCCCGATTTGGGTTTCCACGTAAAACACTGGTGTGCTGTGTATGTGTATGTTTGTTCATTTGTTCATTGCTTATTTACTTTGCAGTTATTGGATGATAATGTTTCATTGATATAACACTTGGATTATATGGTTAAAAAGGATTAAATTGCTCTATTGCTGATTCACCCCCCCTCTCAGTAATCCAACATGGAGTCCAAATGTTTGCTGTAAACAAGACCTATCTTCAAGACGTAGTTAAATTTATTTGTAATCTATGTCCACGCTCCAGAAAGCTAGAGGATACCTCGGTTCGAAGGGAACTTGAGGTTGAGGTTGCTAGATCGTATACGTCTTGGTCTTCGCTGCCCTTTCTGATAAATAATGCGCAGAGACAGATTGATGTAACACCACACACAACACATTGATGTGTTTTGTATATTAATATGAATGTATAGTTAAATATGGTTACAAATACGTTACGGAGGTTTACCAACTCCTGTAACCGTAAACACACTAATTAACTGTGGATGGAGGGGAGACAAAAGCTTCAAAGACAGGAGGCCTCTAGGAGATGTGAGACCTCCTGGGAGGATCCACTTGTTTCAGTAGGGTTTGCTTTAGTGACAGAGGGAGTTGGCCTCTGAGTTCGAGATGAAGGATCTTGGCTTAATGCATTACTATTTGGTATTAGAAGTATGGTAGAAGCCAGGTGAAATCTTCCTAGGTCAAGGGAAGTATGTTGTAAAGCTCTGAAGTTTGGGATGATGGATTGAAAAGCCATGGCAACTCCCATGGTGAGAAATCTGAAGAAGTTGAGAGACTCTGATTCCGATTTGGTAAACCCCTCCACGAACTGGCACAAGTTGAAATGCACTTAGCACACATGCAAGGGCAGGTTACACACTGCCCAAGTGTCCCGACTGATTTAAAAACCCAAATGTAAGTTGCTGTTGAAGCCTACAACGCGGAGAAAGCCAAGGAAAGAGAGATCCAAGATGAGATAGGGAGAAGTGGAGAGATCCGAGAGTGATAATGGAAGTGGAAACCCTAGTTATGATGTCTCTTCCACTTATTGTTCTAGGGATCCCTTTAGATTCATCCCTCCAAATCATCATAACGCTACATCCGGTCCAAAGAGGGATAAGATTGATTCATTCTTTGTACCCACATCATCCATTGTTCTTAGCCAATCATTGATAGCCAATGGAAAAAGGAATGCATGGATGGTGCTTTCCAATTTATTGCTCAATGGTGGTACGGTGAAGATATTTTTACAATGCTTCTTGCTCCCGCTATTATCAACCTATGTTAGATGCTATTGTTGCATGTGGTTTGGGCTTCAAAGGCCCCAATTTTCATGGTTTGAACAAGGTCAAAAACCTAAATGAAGAGTGGATAAAATTTAAAAATCATGGCAAGAATGGGATGTGCCATCATGTTCGATGGATGGTCTGATGGAATGTCTCAGACTATAATTAATATTTTCATTTCTTGCCCATGATGAACTATGTTTCCTTAAATTAGTAGATGCATCTAATCATGTGAAGGATGCACAATTATTATTTCAGCTTTTAGATGAAGTAGTTTTGGAGGTGGGGTTGGGGGATGTTGCACGGGGCATCACTGACAATGTCTCTAACTACGTTTTTTCTGGTAAGTTGTTAGAGGAGAAACACCTCACCATTTTCTAGACCTATTGTTGGTTGGAAATACCCACCCTGCAAACTTACGGGAGTCCGGAAAACATTAGGAAATAAGCCATTGTCACCTCGCTTATCTCCTCACATTTGAAAGTTAGTGCTTGCTAACTACAGGGGGTATCCTTGAGTGATTCTAGAGGTCAACTGTAAGTCAAAAACTTATCAGTAACACCTAAAGTCAAATTAAACACTTGCTTTCCCTAAATAAATATGCAATTAATTATGAAAAACAGCAAGTTGAAAACACTCTAAAACTATCCTAAATGCACTGAAAACAATGCAGTAAGTTAACACTAATTGAGGGCATGAATTCCGATGCAAGTATACGTTGAAATTATGATAAATAAACTGCAGAAACATAATTTACAGTAGACTGTAAATGGCTGTTCTGATGCTGTCAATGCTAATGAAAATGCAAATTTTTGGTATTTCCTGTAGTGTATGCAACCCAATGCAATTAACAATATTAAATGCTTAATTAACATGAAAAACAGCAGGAACAACAAGCTGTTAGGGCTGCTTTTATAACTGTAAATGCAATTAAATATGTTTTTTTTAATGTGTTTTTCAGTATTTATATAGTTCCTAGTGCATGAAAATGGGAAAATTTTCTATCTTTTTACATAAAAAAATTAGAAAAAAAGCAAGCTAATCTTGTTGTTTTCTAATGGAAAACTGACAAAAAGAAGCTAAGAATGCTTAATCTATATGCCTAAGATGCCGGAATCTTGGATAAAGAAGTTTTTTTTTTTGTGAGAATAATTTAATAATTAAAACAAATCAATTAGTGCTTTGTGGAGTTGGAAGGATGAAGAGAATAAAAGTGAATAGGAAGTATGCATTTATCCAATTCCTACTACTTAAATTCTATCAAGATGAAATTGAAATCAGGTAAACGTCTATGAAAATTATAGAAGTGTTATATGCAGAAATCAAGAGATAATTGCCAAAAGAAACTTGATTGTCTTTATTACCAAGGGGTTGTAGGATAAACAAGATCCTTGATAGGTCCAGACAGAAAAGGATTCTCCATGATACATGATTCTTCTTTGCAGAATAGCATAGATACAATCACAATGCTGCAAACTCAAATCCAGTTATCACAATGCTCTCAATGCTAGATCTCAATATCATTCTCTGAAGAAAACAATAAGCAATGAAGGGTGTAAGGCAATAATCAATATGCTCTAGTGCCCCAATCAATCACAAAAACTAGATCCCTTGCCCCTTCAATGCTTGTACAGCATATAGAAGAAGGAGAGTGTAAGAATAGAGGATAGATAGAAATAGAAGAGAAGTAAGAATAGTAGTATACAAGAATAGTGCTCCTGTTTTGAGAGAAAATAGCATGTATATGAAGAAACTACTCCTCCAAAGTTTCACCCTCTTTGCATGATAGCCACTTGCAAGAGAAAATATATTTGTGTATGGCTAATTTCTTCTTTTAATGCACTTTTTTCATGTGTAAGATAGGCCCTACGAATTTCCTAAGGTCAGAATCCCCTACAGTTAAGCCTTGAGTCATGGAAATAAGTAAGATTCGAAAATGGTATGGTGTGCTAGGTTATTTTAGGAATAAGATGTTAGAATATTGTGCTCGTTTCACCATAGACAACGCTGTTGAAATATTGTAACTGCGAAGAATATTCTAATTATAATTGAGTTATTATTATATAGATCAATCCCCTTTTGTGGATTGATCATGTCGGGCTTTGTATATGACCAAATCCCCTATTGTGGATTGGTCAAACCTTAGTTAAATGTTGCTAATTGAGAAGTCGGCCCCCAGGGCTAATTAAAGTGGTTTTAACCACTAGTTGAAGACAGGGATGATTTTAAGGATGGAAATTTATTTTAAAATGTAGAAACCTTAGCGAATCTTACTTATACTTCATATGCCAACTATAAATGTTTGGCGATATTTTTGTAAAAATATTCAAATTTCTAAGGATTTTATATAGTTTTTATAAAATTTTGGCTATTTTTAAGGTAAAATAATTCTATCCTATAGAATTTGGGCGAATCATTTTTAAAATAGCGAATCTCGTTTTTGGAAAAACCATGGAAAATTAGCCCATTAGCGAAATTTAGCCCCTAAAATCATCCATGGTTGAACAAGTTGGCCCAACTTGGTGAAGAGACACATCCCTAGCGCTCCTCATTCACTCACTCACTAAAGTCACTCATCTAGTGCGCAAGTTTGAAGGAAGTTGCAATTAGAAGAAGGAAAAGAGAGAGGCACATTGCTCAGTCTTGGATATTCTCTAGTGTTTGGTCTTTTATCTTGGCATTGTATTGGCAATCTATATTAAGGAAGTTTTTGCTAGGTTTTCTCCCCCATGAGGGTTTCCCAGGATAAAATGTTGTGTACCTTGTGATTGTGTTTCTTTCAGTGATCCTGCTTATGCTATTATTGTCTAGTAAATTGAAAATAACTTAATAGCAGCTCTAAATTTAACATGGGATTAGAGCTTGACTGAATAGAGCACCTTTCACTAGGTAACCAAAAACGTCACTGTTGTCATACGAGAAAATTAGGGCTTTTTGTTGGAAGGGAATTTCAGCCTAAAAACCATCTAGGGAAGTGCGCCCTAGATTTGCACTCATTCTTGAAGAGAATGACCTTGCAAAATTCATAAAGGAAAATGTACTAGAACCCGAAGAAGCTACAGCTAAAGCAAAGTACAAGAAGGATATGGTTAGGGCCAAAAGAATCATTGCATACTCTATTAAAGATCACTTGATCCTTCAAGTGGCTTCTAAGAATACTCCAAAAGAAATGTTTGATGCCCTAACCAGAATGTATGAAGGAAAGAACATTAACCGGAAGATGAACTTGAGAACCCAACTCAAGAATACAAAGATGCAGAAAGGAGAAACAATTCATGACTATTGCTCTAGGATTTTTCAATTCAAGGAATAGGTAGAAGCGATTGAAGACAACCTAGATGAAGATGAACTCATAATGACAACTCTTAATGGTCTCACAAGACCTTGGGATGCCTTCATCCAAACTATTTGTGCAAGAAAGGAGAAACTCCAATTTGACAGTATTTGGGAAGAATGTGTTCAAGAAGCAAGAGTAGCTCATTGAGAAGCAGTACTAATAAGGGATGAAGACCAAGCCCTAGCCACTCATGCTAAAGGAGGAAGGAAAAGGTCTCATTTCCAAAAGGATACCCACCACCATAAGGAATCTCACTCCCCAAAGAGATTCACCCATTTCCATAAAGAATCTCACCCTCCAAGGAGATTCCAGAAGTTTCAGAAAGGTCAAAGAAGAGAAAAAGGTTTCTCCTCTTATCAATGTTATCATTGTGATAAGATGGGACATATTGCTAAGAATTGTCCAGCCAGAAGAGAAGAATACAAGAAGAGAAATAACAAGAGACATCATGCCCATGTAGTTGAAGATGATGAGTCACCCACGAAGATGACTAAAGAAGAGATTGAAAACTATGTTTTATTTTCTGCCCTCTCAGGATCTGTCACCTGGAGAGGATACTTGGCTCATAGACAGTGGTTCCTCTAAGTACATGACAGGTCAGAGAGACATTCTCTCTAGCCTTACAGAAAAGAACTTTCCCCAGAAAGTTACACTCGAAGATGATTACTAGTACCCTATCAAAGGAGTGGGATAATCCACCTACAAACTTGATTCATGGACCCCAATGAAGATGAAGGATGTACTATATGTACCAAGTTTGACGAAGAACTTACTTTCTATCTCAACTTTAGATAAGAAAGGCTTCAGAGTTGCATTCATAGATGGTGAAGTTCTTATGTGGCCTAAAGGAAAAACCATACCAGATTCAATTGTCATTGGAACAGAATAAGGTGGCCTGTATAAGTTAAAAGGTCACTCAGATGTAGCTTTGATTCACTCCACTGAGAGTCCATGTGAACTTTGGCATAGAAGACTAGCTCACATCAACTACAAAGCCTTACCATATGTGAGCAAGGTAGTTACAGGTCTACCAGAATTCAAGGTTGATCATGAAGGTGTGTGCAAGGGATGTGCACAAGGAAAGAACATAAAGAATCCTTTCCCAAAGAGCGACAGTAAAGTAGAAGGAATCTTAGAGCTCATCCACTCAGATGTATGTGGCCCAATGCCATCAACCTCTCTTAGTGGGTATGTATACTATGTGTCATTTATTGATGATTAGTCTCGCAAGACTTGGGGTTTATTTCTTGAAATCAAAAGATGAAGTATTTGGGAAGTTCAAGGAATTCAAAGCCTTGATAGAAAATCTCTCTGAAAGAAAAATCATGATACTTAAGTCAGATAACGGAGGAGAATACACCTCAAAAGAATTTGTAAGCTTTTGCAGAGATGTCGGGATTAAGAGGGAGCTCATCACTCCCTATAATCCTCAGCAAAATGGTGTAGCAGAAAGAAAGAATAGAACAATAATTGAAGCTGTGAAGACTATGATCCACGATCAAGATCTTCCAATGCACTTATGGGAAAAAGCAGCAAGAACAACAACTTATGTCCAAAACAGATTATCCCATAGTGCACTTGGATTCAAAACCTCCAAAGAAATGTTCTCCGAAAAGAAGCTAGAAGTAAGCCATCTCAATATATTTACCTGTCTAGTGTTTGTACACATTCCGAAAGAAAGGAGAACTAAGCTGGACCCTTCAGGAAAGAAGGGAATATTTGTTGGGTACTGTGAGGTCTCTAAGGCCTTCAAGATTTATATACCAGGTTACCATCATATTGAGATCAACAGAGATATAACCTTTGATGAAGATGCAACACTCAAGAAATCAAGAAGATGCCAGCTTGAAGAAGTATGTGAAGAAGAACCTGTAGCTCCCAGAGTTGCAGAACAAGTGAGGGAAGTTACAGTTACCCCTGATGATGAGATTCCAGAAGATCATGACATGATAGAATCTCAAGAACCTCCCCAAATGACGATCTCTCACAAGAGAAAGCCAGCTTGGGAAAGGGAACTTATTCAAGATGGAGAGAAGTATGGTGCCCTAGAAGGAACCATGAGACAAATAAAGAAACCTAAGCCATTCTCGAGTTATATGGCTTTGATGTGCAATCTCATAGGAAAGGAACCTACTTGCTTTGAAGATGCCATTCAGAAGAAAGAATGGGCCGATGCCATGACAAAAGAATACCAATCCATTATAAAGAATGCTGTATGGGAAATAGTTCCCAGACCGAAGGACAAAGATGTGTTATCTTCCAAATGGTTATACAAGATAAAACATGCTGTAGATGGAAGTATTGAAAAACATAAAGCAAGGTTTGTAGCTCATGGGTTTTCTCAAAAGGAAGGCATTGATTATGAAGAGACGTTTTCTCCTGTAGCCAGATACACTTCTATCAAAACCATCATAGCTCTTGCAGCCAAGATGAAGTGCAAGTTACACAAGATGGATGTGAAAACAACCTTCTTAAATGGTGTTATTGAAGAAGAAGTGTATATAGGACAACCTCAAGAGTTTGAAGTTGAAGATAGAAAGACTCATGTCTGTAGGTTGAAGAAGGCTTTGTACGGGTTGAAGCAAGCTCCTAGAGCTTGGTGTGGAAGAATTGACAGTTTCCTGACAAGCTTGGGCTTTACCAAGAGTAAAGCTGATTCTAACCTTTACTTCAAGGTTATGAATGATGAGCCAGTTATATTGCTGCTGTATGTGGATGACTTATTCTTAATTGGAGAAGAAAAGCTAATCACAGATTGTAAGAAGAAGCTCGCTACAGAATTTGAGATGAAAGACGTAGGCCTGATGCACTATTTCTTAGGTCTTGAAGTTTGGTAGAGCCCAGAGAAGATCTTCCTTAACCAAGGGAAGTATGCAGTTGAAATACTGAAGAGGTTTGACATGTTGTAATGTAAATCCATGAACACACCCATGGAAACAAAGTTGAAGCTCTTGGTTGATACTTCGTCAGAATTGGTTGATGCTACTCTGTACAGACAGATTATTGTTCGTTGATGTATTTGACCAATACCAAGCCCGATATATGCTTTGCTGTGAACACCTTGAGTCAGTATCTGGTAGAGCCCAAACGTGTTCACCTTACAGCTGCAAAGCATGTAATGAGATACCTTAAGGGTACGTTAGACTTTGGTCTTTGTTATACTGGAGATCACGACTTCATACTGATTGGTTATACTGATTCAGTTTGGACTAGAAGTGTTTATGATAGAAAGAACACTTTAGGATGCTGTTTCAGTCTAGGGTCGACCATGAATTCATGGCAGAGTAGGAAGCAATCCAGTATTGCTCTCATCACGACAGAAGTGGAATACATTGCTGCATGTTCCGCCAGTTGTGAAGCCATATGACTTCGAAAGTTGTTGACAGGTCTATTTGATCTGGAGATGGAAGCAACTGTGATTCTATGTGATAACCAGAGTTGCATAAAGATGACTGAGAACCTTGCGTTCCATGATAAGTCGAAGCACATAGAAATTCGGTATCACTACATTCGTGATATGGTGCAGAGGAGAGTTGTTAAGCTCCAATATGTTGGCACAGATGAGCAGGTTGCAGATGTGTTGACAAAGCCTATGTCTCGTGTAAAGTTTGAATACTTTCGAGACAAGCTTGGTATAGTCCGAAAGGACCTCCCTCGAAAGGAGGAGTGATGCTGATGATACTATGGTATCCTGACCAACAACGGGTGGCTTTGTTAGGAATTTATATCCCAGGGGATTGATCATCCTTGGACAGATCCCGAAGGTCCGGTAAGGATGGTCTGTCAGAGTACTTGTGCATGTATATGCCAGCTGTGGTCAGTAGTGGTAGCTCCGTTAGGATTTTATATCTGAGGGAATCTTTTGATTTGTGGGCAGATCCCGAAGGTTCGGTAAGGATGGTCTGTCAGAGTACCACGTGGTAGCTCTGTTAGGATTTTATATCCTAGGGAATCTTATGATTCCTGGGCAGATCCCTAGGATCTGTCAGAGTACCACAAAATGATGTTGTTGCACCTGCCTCATTCTATTGCTATATGATGATGATGTTGTTATCTCAACCTTGTGCTGATGATGTTGCTCCAACCTCGTGCTGTTGAAGATGTTGTTATTCCAGCCTCGTGTTGTTGATGATGTTGTTTCTCCAGCCTCGTGTTGTTGATGATGTTGTTGTATCAACCTCGTGCTGTTGATGATGCTGTATCAACTTAGTGTTGTTGATGTTGATATTGATGTTGTTGTTATACTAACTGATGTTGATGTTTCAAATTCCAGCTCCATGCTGTGAATGATGATGATGATGCTATTCCAGCTCCATGCTGTGAACGATGATGATGATGCTACTCCAGCTTCATACTATGAATAATGATGTAATTGATGATGAGAAAAACTTCCGATGATTTATAGATATGCCAGTCAGTGTTCAAGATGTTGATGATGTTATTGCCCTCTCTCTCTCCCGATGATGTATTGTAGAATACCCTTCTTGTTAAGGGGGAGCGTTGAAATATTGTAACTGCGAAGAATATTCTAATTATAATTGAGTTATTATTATAAAGATCAATCCCCTTTTGTGGATTGATCACGTCGGGCTTTGTATATGACCAAATCCCCTATTATGGATTGGTCAAACTCTAGTTAAATGTTGCTAATTGAGAAGTCGGCCCCCAGGGATAATTAAAGTGGTTTTAACCACTAGTTGAAGAAGTCGGCCAAGCTTGGTGAAGAGACACAACCCTAGCGCTCCTCAACCAGTATAAATAAGAGAGGCTAGCGCCTCATTCACTCACTCACTAAAGTCACTCATCTAGTGCGCAAGTTTGAAGGAAGCTGCAGTTAGAAGAAGGAGAAGAGAGAGGCGTATTGCTCAGTCTTGGATATTCTCTAGTGTTTGGTCTTTTATCTTGGCATTGTATTGGCAATCTATATTAAGGAAGTTTTTGCTGGGTTTTCTCCCCCATGAGGGTTTCACAGGATTGTGTTTCTTTCAGTGATCCTGCTTATGTTATTATTGTCTAGTAAATTGAAAAGAACTTAATAGCAGTTCTAAATTTAACAAATGCTACATGATTGTCACCCAACCATAGGCACAAAGCCACCCCCGAGCACCTTAACCTTTGACGGAAAGAATGATTCCGGGAAGCCTCACTAGAACCAATAGATAAACCAAGGTAGCACATCTTCTCTAGAGGCAACACACAAGATAGAGTACCAAAAGACTGAACATGGAATCACTGCACACTTGCAGCTGCTGCAACTCCTCCTCAACACTTGCGCCTTGCTTCTGGATGACTGAGTGTGTGTACAAATGAGCTGGAGCACCTCCTATTTATACTAATTTGGCCAAGTGAACATGTGTCTCTTCAAGCAGGGCCGACCTGTCCTTTTCTGCATAGAATACTTCAATATTACTTATTTTGCTGAGCCGACTTGTCTTCTAGGGTTTTCACACATCTGTTTAGGTTTTCTCTTGCTTCTGGAATATTCTATTCTAGTCAACGGTTTTTCCATGGAGGTTAATACCTCCCACAACGACCAACACATCAACACTCCCTCTTAGCTAGGGAGGTATTTAACCATGATGTTCCCTTCTGGTCTTCATAGGCTTGCTTGCTATGCCATGATCCTCTCATCATGGTTACATAGACCATGCTACTGGTAGCATCATTACATCACACATGGCTACACCCATGTGGACCTGTCAATCTTGTCTAGGGGCCACAACTTGCTAGAGAACACTAGAGCTACACCTCATAGTGTGTGTCACCATCATCGTCATGGGCTACACCCGCATGATGTGCTCACCCATGGATACACCCTTGTCATGAGTATCATCATTACTATCATCATTATCCATCCATCTCACATGGCATGGGCAAGACCTACATGGTCTTGCAGATCGGTAGCATCAACAGAGCTACACAGGGTATCTCATGATCACCCAGATCATATTACGAGCAACACCATCACAACCATACAGGTTCTCGACTACGCCACTAGCATACCGGACTGTCTCACTGGTGTAGTAACAACTTGGCATACTAGACCATCTCACTGGAGTAGCCTACAGCTCAACATAAATCCTACAACTCGGCATGGAGCCTACAACTTGGCACAAGGCCTACAACTTGACATGAAGCCTACAACTTGGCATGAAGCCTACAACTCAGCACAAAGTCTACAACTCGACCCAAAGGCCTACAACTCGACACGAAGGCCTACAACTCGACACAAAGCCTACAACTCGGCAGGAAGCCTACAACTCGATACAAAGCCTACAACTCGGCACAAAGGCCTACAACTCGGCACAAAGGCCTATAACTCGGCACGAAGGCCTACAACTCGACATGAAGCCTACAACTCGGCATGAAGCTTACAAGATCCTTCTTTTCGAATTTTGCCATTAACTCCCTCTAACTGAGAGAATCCTCAAACCATGCTTCCATCTGCTGCATGCCCCTATGCATCCTGCAAAGTGTCACGAAGCCTTGCTTCTTCCTGATCACTGACTCCCTCTGAAGTTTGACTCCCTATGAGTCCTTTCAAGTCTTGATTTCTTTGGTAACCTTCCTGAAATATGTAGGATAACCTGCTCGAAACAGGAACAACAAGAGCAAAAGTATTTCCAATATAATAGCATTTTATGTAAGAACATATCAATTTCATGGTATTTCATTATAGCATTAACAAGGTGTCCTGCCTGAGAACAAGAACAAGAAATATCTCCTAGAGGAGATGTTAGTTCATATTGCAATTAAGTACAATAAGCATTTATATTTATAGTACATGCTACTAAGTATTCATTTGTTCCTGACATTAATAAAATCTAAAGGATTGCAATACTTCAACAACAATAAAATTATCAAACATGATATGCAAACCTGGAGTCTGGTTATTGTTCCACTTAAGTTGCTTTTCTTTCGAGACAAGTATTCTTTCCAACCTGGAGAGTGTGTTGTTCCTTTGAATGTATTAGATCTGAGATCTTTCTGGCTCTACAATTGCTTCTTGGACAAAGATCCGTTCTCTTTCCAGAGATTTAGATCTATAGTAGTTGCTTTTTATTGTTTCTCCTATTCCACATTCATGTGCTTGGAAGCTCCAAAAATCAAACTCTTCATCCTTTGACGCCTGCTCTTCATTCCATGGTTCCATAATTTTTCCCTTTGTTCTTTGCAAGGACGATGTCAATCCTTGTCATCCATGATCTACCAAGAGACCAAGCTTCTGCTGCGCCACTCTGATTTTATGGGGGAAGTCATGACTGTCTTTGAATTTGACCTTGACCAGTCTTTTGACTTTGACCAGTCAAATGTTGACTTTGACCAAAAAATCCAATTTTGATGTTTTTGATGGCTGAGGGCACTAGGAGATGCGCTGGGTTAAGGTGCACTAGGATATTCAATAATTATGCCAAACACTTAACTTAAAGTGCCCAAACAATCAGGTTAGGGTTTGTTGGTGCTGGAAGATCAGAAACCCTAGTTGCAACTGGAATTGTGCTACAACGAGCTTGATAGAGAGCTGCGGATCTACCTTCTAGTGGTTAGACTGTTTTGAAGGTGGTGTGGGCCCATAACTTGTTAGAATATTGTGCTCGTTTCACCATAGACAATGCTACACCATTTTCACCCAACCATAGGCAGAAAGCCACCCCTGAGCACCTTAACCTTTGACAGAAAGAATGATTTTGGGAAGCCTCACTAGAACCAACAGATAAACTAGGCTAGCGCACCTTCTCCAGAGGTAGCGCACAAGATAGAGTACCAAAAGACTGAATAGGGAATTACTGCACACCTGCAACTCCTCCTCAATACTTATGCCTTGCTTCTGGATGACTAAGTGTGTGTACAAATGAGCTGGAGCACCTCCTATTTAGTATCTAGCCAGGTGAACAGGTGTCTCTTCAAGCAGGGTCGACCTGTCCTTTTCTGCATATAATACTTCAATATTACTTATTCTGTTGAGCTGACTTGTCTTCCAGGGTTTTCACACATCTGTTTAGGTTTTCTCTTGCTTCCGAAATATTCTATTCTAGTCAAAGGTTTATCCATGGAGGTTAATACCTCCCGTAGCTACCAAAACATCAACATAAGAGAGGTAAAAATACTAAGTAGCCTCCCTAAGTATGGTGTGCCTTTATTAGGCAAAAATAACAATTGTGGGCTCATGAAAGTGCAAGGAAACTTTGCTAGGTCATGCCCTCCTCCAAAAATCAAAGGTCAACACCCCACATGCTAAATGAAGAAAATTTTCAATAAAGCAAAGGTCACTCTAGATGGGCATGTAGGATTTTAAATTTAATATAACAGTGAATGAGACTCAATGAAGTGGTAAAGGAATTCATCAAGGAGGGCACACCATCTAAGGTCATATGAAAACCTCTCAAAGCTCATAACATCCCAAAATAGCAAGTAAATTCAATGTGGGCCCACCAAGTACCCTCTTGACCATGCCAAAACGCAACTGGTCCTTGAAATTTCAAAGTGCTTAGAATGGATTGAAATCTTACACTGGCAGTCTAGTGCTGTATGCCATACTATGCATTTAAAAGTCCTGTAACCCTGCTAAAAATTTAAAATAGCTTAACCTTCGAATGAGTTGAAACTCAAATCATAGGAAAATCTCCCAACTAGGTCCTCAAATATGTAGTCATCCTATCAATTGCACCACACATAAACTGCTAGATATAACAGTTGCTAAAAAGAGAAATTGCTAGAATAAAAACTTTTCAAAGTTCAAAATCTATGCACATCTCTCCAAAGGATATCCAAAACTGTGATTAAATCCCAAAAAATACAAGTTTTCAAAAACCAACTTTACCATACCCTAAGGGGGTCTTCAATCTCCCATACTTGTTTTAAATATTGCACCAAACTTGCCAGTAGGAGTAGCAGCTCTAATGAAAACTCTATCCATCAGATGCACCATTATATATGTCTGACCTGCTTAATAACTCGTCCTACCAACAATCCCTGAAAACAAAACATGCGACCATGTGCCCACTGCCATGTCTAAAAAGGTACTCATGAACTGTTGATGTTGCATCAATGGATCGACTAACCAATCCATCTTGACATGTACCCCACGAACAAATTAAGATAGGCACTCAAGTTGGATTTTGAAGAAATCCAATCTGGGTGCTAAGACACCCCATGTGCTTCTCACTTCCTAGACCTCATGCTTGAGGATATAGGCAAATGTGGTGGGTGAAGAGGGTTGTAGAGAAAGAAAAAAGCATAACCAAATGCAACTCTACAAACACATATGGGTCTTGAACCTTACGAGAAAAAACACAAGGGGCAAGGAGCTTGTTAGAATAACTATCACTCGATCCACAACAAACTTCCTCATGTTGCAATCTCTCACTGAATAGAAAAACAACTTGAAGAAGATGTTTTCTTGTGATGAATGGAATTCATCTCAGTGGAACTATAATCTCAAAGGGAAAGACATCTGTGACAAAATTTGAGACCTTTGTTTGGAATAAAGCATAATAGTCTGTCAAAATCATTGAGCTCTTTGTTAAAGTGTTGCAGATGGTGGATGGGGATAAATGTGCCATGGGATATATTTATGTGGCCATGGATTAGGTCAAAGAGTAAATAAAGGCATCACACAAGTATTTAAAAAAAAAAGTATATACCTATTTGGCAGATCATTGGTGAGAGATGGAACAAGCATCTCCATTGGCCTATACATCTAGCTAGGTATTACCTAAATCCAATGTATTGGTACACAAAAGACTGTGATGTTGGTAGGACATGGAAGATAGATTGAAC
>JASDQU010281007.1:1254-12852 GCA_032191745.1 Picea mariana
AGGAAAGAATCAATGCCACCCTCTTAATCCTTAACAACCCTTTCAAATCCTTCCAGAATCTACACAGTTTATAGCAGTTAAGTTGGGTAAACAAGCTCAACCTTAGGGATAGTAAAAATCATAAGCATTGGTTTTATTCCTTGGCTAACTAACAAAATGATCGGGAAAGTCATGTGGTTTAAAGTGTGTCTTAACACCTTGATACAGCGACTTGGAACCTATAAAATTCCTAAGAGTGGCCTTGTGTTTCCTTGTCCCTTACCATTGCCTTCTGACTGTGGAGCCTCTCTCTATTTGTTTTTTTTCTTGCTCAGTTTCTCCCCGACGAGACTTAGCCTTACTCAGACCCTTTGTTGTCTGTCAGTGTATCTTTCCATGCCAACCTTCCTAGTTAAGGTAAGCATTAGTCTGTTATGGAGGGCATCTCAGCCTCCCTCCTGCTCAGCTCTAACCATCGCCCTTCGCTCCCTTGATTGCGTCCTTCACCCCCGCAATCGCGATTCGGATGTATCCCCATCGATGGCCACAGTTATGCCCTCTGCATTATGTCTGAATTTTGTGTTCTTCAGATCTTGGATGCCTTTGCGTCGCTGTTAAATTACTCTCTAGGAAAGAAGAAATCAATTAAAATCTTCACGAGGTAAACCATGTTTAAAAGTGAATTGTTGTGTTAATTAGGAACGATATGATTTTATATGGAAATCTGATGTAATGACTGCTATCTTAAATTTATATGTTTGTTGTTGTGATAACTAAGAAATAAATGATTTTAGATGGTAATCCTTGGTAATGATGCTATCCTTAATTTATTGATCAATGTTGTGTTAATTAGGAATGATATTATTTATATGGAAATCTGATGTAATGAATATTATCTTAAATTTATATGTTCGTTGTTGTGATAACTATGAAATAAATGATTTTAGATGGTAATCCTTAGTAATGATGCTATCCTTAATTTATTTGATCACTGTTGTGATAGCTAGGAAATAAATTATTTTAGATGGTGACCCTTATGTAATGATTGCTATCCTTAAATTAATATGATCATTGTTGAAATAATTAGGGAGGATAAGATTTTAGTTGGTGATCCTTATGCATTTATGGTTATTCTTAAATTAATTGATTACTACTGCAATAAATAGGAATGTTATGCATCGTTGTGAGTGTCATGATTTTGATCGTTATGCAGCAATATAATTGTTAAGATTACGATTGTTAAGCTTAGTTTTAATTGTTTAATTATATTGTTGTGATTTTCATCTCATAATAATTTCAAGTGTATTGCAACAATTTTAATTGTATAATTGTGATTATTGTGTTAATGCTTTTAATAGTTCAATTTTCCTTACGACTGGGATCTAATTAAGGAACATTTGAACCAGTGATGTTGTTAATGAAATCTACGTATGAAATTGTAAACTTTCATTATTAATTATGATACTTCAATGCTTTAAGGTGTTTTAAGGGGTTGTCTTAAGGAAAAGAACATAAGGAAGCATTATTTTATTTTAAGGAAAGTAGGGAGTATCCTTACACATTTTTAGTTTATTTTTGGTCATGGTATGACCCTTTGTGCTATAATAGTATCATGATGGTAAAATGGTAATGAGATACATCTAGATTTTCAAATTTGAACCATGTGTTGAGTATAGTTACCTTGCGCCTCGTCTAGCTTGATTGAATAGAGTGCTTCCCCTTTTTATTTTATGCATGAGGTCGACATTTTAAGTTTGGACTTCTGGCGCATTGGATTGTGTCACAATTGAAGGTTTGGAATGGTTTTTGTTGTGCCTTAGTTACAATCACCCTTGTCGCCATATGGGCGCATGATTCCTCATGATTGAATCATTGCGCACAATGATCGATAAGTGCATATGATAACCAGGACTTGGGTCTTGTGCTTCGTGATGATGATGGTCAATATTGGAATTGATGTTTTCACCTTAATCTGTAACTTTTTTTTTGTGATTGTCCTTAGCTTAGTAGGCTTTTATTGCTTGTGTCGGGTGGGATGTAGACACCTCCTTGTTCCTCATAATAGTCGCCAACCTTGAGACCTTAAATGATCAAAATTGATGGGAAACTGGGCTTAAGTGTTTCTTATGTGTCATGGAGGTCCTAACCTTGTAGGGTAGGGCATGCGGGTAGTCTTTTTTATTTTTCGCCTGATTGATTGTCGTATGTTACGTCCAACTGCATGATGTGCTAGTATGCTTGGTCATTATGTTGTTTGTCGCCTGATATGCATGCGTTGTTTTCGTCATCGAGTTGCATTGATTGACTGGTTTTTTATACTTTCCTGCATATAAAAATATATATCTATATAATATTTCTCTTATTATGCATCACATGTTGTCGTAACAACGAGGCCGTTACATACGGTATCAGAGTCGGTTCGACCCGTGACTTGGGATCACTACGGCTTCCATTGATTAGATAATTGATTATAAAATATCGCTAATTAAAATTATTTGTATCCATGCAGGTAATCATGGTCAGAGGATGTCGCAGAGGCAGAAAACAGGGTTCTAGGGGAGGAGGCACGATGCCCCTAGTAGCATCCATGCCTGAGGGGTCTAACCCCCAGGGAGACAAACATGTTGTTGGGAAGGAACAGATAGTTGTGGGTGATGTGGTTGGGCTTATGAGGTCCTTCCAGAGAATGTCTAAGGCACTGATCAGTCTTTTGGATAGAGATGAGGCCAAGGCACCAACTCCTCCTCAGGGTCCACCACGCGCTCCAGTCAATACTGGTAGCATTCACCGCGAACTCGAGAAGGTTAAATTTCCTGAGTTCTTTGGTGCCCCGGACGGCGCAACCGCCAAGACATGGTTGGAGAATAGTGTGATGTGCTTTGTAATTCACGACTATGCCTCCAACATGAAGGTTCGCATGGCGGTCTTTCAACTGAAGGGGAGCGCTCTTATATGGTGGAAGATGCTCCTGCCACAATTGAACATGGCAGTCGAAGACATGTCATGGGAACTGTTCGAGGAAGGGTTCCAAGAGAGGTATCTATCTGAGGAATTCATTGAGCATTAGCTCAATGAGTTCAACATCTTGCGACAGGGTGGTCGTACGGTTCCCAAGTACGAGGCCCATTTCATGGAGTTGTTTCAGTACGCTCCTCACCTGAATACCAAGAAACCTAAGGTAAAAAAGTTCATGTTCGGCCTTAACGTCAGCATCTATGCAAAGGTGAGGATTTTGATGCCTCAGACCTTGCATGATGTTGTTCAGAAGGCCCTCATAGCAGAGGAGGAGCTTATCAGCGAGGGTCAGAGCATGACTCCAGCGAGACCAATGAGACAGGTGTCATCTGGTGAGTTGCAGCATCAGACACCAGTTAGGCATGCACCAAGGTATCGAGGCACTCTAAGAGGATCCACCTTCACTACACATCGGTGACTATCACCTCAGCAGCGGACTCCTTACTAAGGACCACAACACCAGCAACAATGTTGACCGCAACAACAGCAGTTTAGGCTAGTGGGTCATCATCTTTTACTTCAGGTACCAGGAGTACTGGACTGAAGAAAGGGTGATGGACATGTGGAGAGCCACAATACCAGTGTGACTGCCAAGTGGAGAGGACCAGAGCATCTGGATCAACCAGACCCACTCCCGTGGGAGATTTTGGCAAGGCCCATCAAATTCATGCAGCAGTCAATAACCGCCAGGAAGAGCACCAGTCGACTGTGCTCGAGACATCAAGTACCGTCACTAACCAGAACCTTAGTATTTTGATAGATCCAGGTGCTACAAAGAGTTTTATTTATGGTGCAGCTCTAAAAATAATTAAGGTAAGGGCAATCGAACAAGACGAGTTTAGCTTTGTAGAAATGGATTTGGGAGCTAAACAAAAGGTTGGAGGGAAGGTTACGGGCTGTAGCCTTAACCTGAGAGTTTGACACAAGAGACAACCTGAATGTCATGATCTTAGTGTCTTAAGATGAAACAATTGAGCTTGATCAATGACAAGGGACAAAGATGCGTGATTGTAGGTCAAAACAAGGGAGTCTCCCTGAGGTTCATCTCTTCCTTGGATCTATGGAAGAGCATGCGCAAGGGATGTAATATTTATGCAATCCTTGCATTAAACGAGAAGGGAGTATCGGAAGGTCTAGAAAACCTTTAAGTGGTGCAAGAGTTTGTGGACGTCTTCCCTGAGGAGTTACCTGGGATTTTGCTAGGGAGTTAGCTGGGATTCCGCTAGAGAGGGAATTGGAATTTACCATCGACCTAAAACCAGGAACTGAACCGATAGCAAGACCTCTTTATCAGATGTTGACCCCGGAGTTACAGAAGTTGAAAATCAAAACTAAAGGAGTTTTTGGACCTAGGACTTATACGTCCAAGTGTTTCACCATAGGGTTCTCTTTTTATTTTAATATGGAAGAAGGATGGGTTATGGAGACTCTGCATTAACTACCATCAATTGAACAAGGCAACGATCAAGAATCAGTATTTGTTGCCAAGGATTGATGATATGTTTGATCAGCTGAAATGCATGATGGTGTTTTCAAAGATCGACTTGAGATCAGGGTATCACCAGTTACGGATCAAGGAGGACGACATCCCTAAGACCACCTTTAAGACGAGGTTTAGACATTATGATTTTATTGTTTTACCGTTTGGACTAATGAACACCCTAGGGGTATATATGATCTTAATGAACGGGGTGTTATGCAAGTACTTGGACAAGTTCATCCAAGTATTCATTGATGATATTTTGATATACTCTTGGACGATGGAGGAGCATGACGAGCACTTGCGCTTGGTACTATAGTGTCCACAAGAGAACAATTGTATGGGAAACTATCTAAATGCTTGTTTTATCAATGGAAGATTCACTACTTAGGGCATGTCATCTCCGGCGAAGGTATCGTTCTGGATCCAGCAAAGGTCGAGGCTATTATGGAATGGCCTATGCCGACAAATGTCCCAGAAGTGTGTAGCTTCATGGGTTTAGCAGGATAATATTGACGGTTCATCAAGGGTTTTACGAAGATCGAAAATCGGATTACGAAATTGCCAAAGAAGAAAAAAAAGTTTGTTTGGACCGAGAAATGCACGGAGGCATTTTGGAGGCTTAAGGAGTTGTTAACAACAACGATACTAAAGGTCCCATACATGGACGAAGACTTATTTGTATGCACTGACGCATCTAAGGAAGGCTTAAGCGGAGTCTTGATGCAAGATGGTCGAGTGATCGCTTACATATCAAGAAAGTTGAGAAATCATGAAGAGAACTATGCGACGCGTGATTTGGAGTTGTTATCCATTGTTTATTCCTTGAGAGTTTGGAGACACTACCTTATTGGATGAAAATTCAAACCAAAAACAGACCACTGTGGTCTACAGCACATCTTTACGCAAAGCAACTTGAACGCGTGACAACGATGTTGGTCAGAATTTCTTAGTGAGTACGATTTCAAGATTACTTACATAAAAGGAACAGTGAACAAAGTGGTTGATGTGTTGAGTTGGAGACCACACATATTTTCGGTGATGCCTCTTCAAACAAATCTATGTGAAATGGTTCTAACTTTACAGCGTGACAATGACTGGTACAAAGAGGTCAAGGATTTTATCAGACAAAACACAATGATGGTACCAAAATTTGAGGGATTTACTATGGACAACGACAGATTATTGATATTTAATAATTGTATTTGCGTTCCTCCCAATGACAAGTTGAGGAGTTTGATCCTAAACAAGGCTCATAGAGAAGTATACATGGATTATCCTGGAGTCACGAAGATGAGGGACGAACTTAAACCCTTATTTTTCTAGAAAGGAATGAAGGCAGACATAGTCAAATACGTGACAAGATGTCTAGAATGTTAGCAAGTGAAGGTTGAACATAGACATCAAGTAGGATTACTACATCCACAGGCTATTCTAGAATCGAAATGGGAGGTCATTTCGATGGATTTCATTGTTGGATTTCCACTGACAGCAAGGAGACACGACTCGGTTTTTGTGGTAGTCAACACTCTGACGAAGAGTGCTCATTTTATTCCTATGTGTATGATGTATCAGGCACTTGACATAGCTAGAGTTTTCATCAGTGAGATTGTGAGGTTTCTTCGCGTGCCTAAGAGGATTATATCCTATAGAGGATCGGTGTTTACAGGATGATTTTGGACTAGTTTCCAAGAGGCCTTGGGAACCCAACTTAACCTTAGTATCGAGTATCACCCGAAGACAGATGGGCAGACCGAACAAACAAACAAAATCTTGGAGGATATGTTGTGTATGTATGTGATGGACCAACAGAAGAGTTGGGAAGAATTATTTCCATTGGTATAATTTGCATATAACGACAGTTATCAAAGCACCAATAAGATGGTGTCTTTCAAGTTTCTTTACGGGCGACCATGTTAGACGCCTTTGAGTTGGGATCGGCTTGAGGATAGGGTCCTGGTGGGATCAGAAATGATCCAAGAAATGGGATATCAAATGCATGTTGAAATATTGTAACTGCAAAGAGTATTCTAATTATTATTGATGTATTATTCATTAGATCAATCCCCTTTTGCAGATTGATCATGTCGGCTATTGTAAATGACCAAAACCCCTTTTGCAGATTCGTCAAAACATAATTGTAATAGGCAGAATAAGAAGTTGGCCCCATAATATATTAAAAGTGGTTATAACCGCCCAGAAAAAGAAATCAGCCCTACCAATGAAAAGACACCTCCATCCACACATGCCAAAATTGTATAATTAAGGAGGCTAGCACCTCATTTAGATACAGACTCACTTGTTCATCAAGAAGCAAGCTTGGAGTTGTAGTTGGAGAAGGAAGAAGAGAGAGAGAGGCACATTCTTGGGAGAGGACTTTCTGTATGTGTTTGATTTATCTCTTGGCATTGTGTTGTCTATCTATATTAAGGAAGTTTTTGGTGGGTTTTCTCCCCCATGAGGGTTTCCTAGGAGAAATGATGTGTCTCTTTTGATTGTGTATTTCTCAGTGATCCTATTTATGCTATTATTATCTAGTAAAATGAAAAGAACTCTAATAATATCTTAAACCTTAACATGGTATCAGAGCTAAGCTTAAGAGAGCATCTTTCACAAGAGAAAGTGAAAAACGTCATTGTTTCCATACATGCAAATTAGGGATTTTTATTGAAGAAGAGTTTCAGCCTCAAAACCATCTAGAAAAGTGCACCCGAACCCAAAGAGTTCTTTGGCACCTTCAACACACATTTTCAATGGGTATATCTCCCGAAAAGTGAAACCCTAGTTTTCACCGGTACCAGAAAACCAAAAAACTAAAAGTACCAGAAGTACCAGAAAATCAAAAGCACCAGTCTAGAAATCTGTTGGTCGAGTTTGAGGGGGTAAAATTTGGATTTTCATAAATCTGACTGCACCAGCTTACTCACCTCAACTCAATGCATCTATCCCCTAGATCAGAATTTCAAAATTTGAAGTTTGAAAAATTAGGGTTTCCTCGTCAAACCCTAAGTTGCAGTTGCAGTTGCAGTCTCAGAACCAATTGCAGTTGAAGTATCAGTCGTAGTACCAGTTGCAGTCACCCTTAAAGCTTTTAAGAGTTGGTAATGATTATCTCTACTACCATATGGTGCCACTACCTGCAAATTCTATCAAAGGTATGTACTCACATATGTTTAAATGGTTAAACGTTAAAGGGTATTTGCAGGAGAAGGGATCTCTTTCCATAGATCCAGAAGGATCTCAAGATCCAACACATTCAAAAGAATAATGCAAGTGTTCTTCGGATAATCCACAGTTTGTATCATTTCGTCTTCGACGTTTCGAATCCGAATCAGGATTCATCATCGGGACTAATCGTCAAGTTAGAGCTATCTAGAATTAGTCCTGATGATGAATCCTGATTCGGATTCGAAACGTCGACGATGAAATGATACAAACTGTGGATTATCCGAAGAACACTTGTGAAACTCCTCACCACAGAAACTTGAAAACAGAATAATGCAACTCAGGTTTGATTATTCTGATATGCATCTATTTGTTATGTCATTATTTTGATCAGTGTTGCATGTCGAAGCTATGATCAAAATATTAGATGGATTAAAGTAGAGATCATAGAGTTTATTCTCTAACCTAACCTTCTGTTAAGAGAGCATATTGTCCTAGTACAAAATATAGGTTGATGAAAACACTTGTCATCTTGAGTGAAGGAGACTTGGAAGAAAAGTAGCAGCACACTCATTCTCAAGGACAAGGCTCTAGGTTCTAGGATTGATTAATTAAGTTGATAAGATTCAAAGTTTCATATGAAAAAGTTGATAACTACCCCTTTACAAGTAAACACTATAGTTGAGGTAGCAGTCTTTGAAGAGTATTATACTTGGTAGCATGTGGGAATATTGAGATAAATGCTTAATATAACAGATACAACTAACATCTCCTCTAGGAGGAACCTCTTGTGTTAGTTCTAGGTTGCCATGAAGGAATGTTTGATCACAACACTATAAGAGTGTTGACCTCATTTCGTATTGTATTCCTTACCTTTGATCTTTGCTTCAGACAAGTTACAAGTGATAGCTCTAAAGGAGTTACTGTGATTATTGTTTGTGTTATTGCTTTATCTACTATTATCAAAAGGATATTATTCTTGCTTGTTGTTTTGTTGACCTTATTTCAGGTCACAGGTAATAACCCTAACGAAGCTATAGTGAAGGTTGCAAAAGGCAACGTATTATATGAGACATGAAGCAGACTATGTAAATGAACATACACACTCATGTACCAAAGAAGATGAAGGAGAAGTTGTCTTTTGAGATTCAGAAGATTGATTGAAAGGAGCAAAAGGCTCCAAATATGACCGAACATTAGAACGAGAAGAAGAACTTGTTTGAAGCCTGACTTTGTCTTTCGCATCTAGACTTGGTATTCAACATCAAGTATACCCTGTAAGAGATGATGAAATCCTTATAGACTCAAAATAAATCGAGAGTAAGACTAATCTTAGAAAGTATCATATGAAGAGTCAAATTCCATGATTGGGAGACAGATGTCGTGAGAAGACTAGATTGTAGCTTCAGAAACTTCTAGGAGATATGAAATATCCTAGGAAGATTCCCTTGTTTCACTGACAAAGAAGGAAGCCAGTCAGAAAGACTAGGATATGGATTCTTTCATGAGAAGAGAAGTCAATATTGACTTCCAATATTGATCTATTCATATCAAACGTGTTGCAGATGTACAAAGCCTGATGTATGTCCAGAGGATTCTCCCAGAAAAAGGGAGAAGACTATGAAGAGACACTTATTGAAGAAATAGTTCCAGTATTTATGAAGACAACCAGAACAACCATGATTCATATATAGTATGAGATGCAGGGGGAGCAATCCCCATATTTAAAATTGAGTAGCAGTTGTTGTAGTACATTAGTTCGGTCATGGAGACATGATGAGAATGAAAGATAGAGTTACCTCCATGAAAGCAGAAGAGCTATCCTCAGTATCAATTATTGAGCCACTCTCAGTTTCAGATGAAACTGTTGCCGTGATAAAATAAGAGGAGTTACTCTTAGATTTTAGCATCCACGGTGAGAATGAAGCAATCATTCTCGGCCTCAGAGTAGCTGTAGGTGCAGAGTCCCAGATTCCATAATGAATATTTTCAGAGAGAGTAGAGGACATACTCCCAGACAGTGAGACAGATAGTGCCTTGTAGAAATCATTTAGAGCTAGCACATGATTGTGCAAATTGAGTTGCAGCTGAGAAAGTGTACCAGATTGGTACAATGTAATGTGAAGAATTGATTTGAATATTGAAGATAGAAAGAATCATATCTAATAGATGAACAAGGATCTATACGTGTTGAAACAAGCTCCTAGAGCTTGATATGGCAGAATTGATAGTTTCCTGACGAGCTTGGGCTTTACCAAGAGTAAAGCAGATTCTAACCTCTACTTCAAGGTTATGAATGATGAGCCGATGATATTGTTGTTGTATGTGGATGACTTATTCTTAACTGGAGAAGAGAATCTCATCACCGAATGTAAGAAGAAGCTCGCTTCAGAATTTGAGATGAAATATCTTGGCCTAATGTATTATTTCTTAGGTCTTGAGGTATGGCAGAGCCCAAAAAGGATCTTCCTTAACCAAGGGAAGTATGCAGTTGAAATCCTGAAGAGATTTTATATGTTGGAGTACAAGTCCATGAATACACCCATGGAAAAGAAGTTGAAGTTGTTGGTCGACACTTCGTCGGAATTGATTGATGCCACGCTGCATAGACAGATCATTGGATCACTGATGTATCTGACAAACACCAAACTAGATATTTGTTTTCCCATGAACACCTTCAGTTAGTTTTTGGTAGAAACCAGACATGTTCACCTAGTTACTACAAAACATGTGATGAGGTACCTTAAGGGTACATTAGATTGTGATCTCATCTATGATGAAGATCATGATTTCACACTAAGTGCGTACACTGATTCATATTGGTTTGGAAGTGTATATAATAGGAATATCACTTTAGGATGTTGTTTCAGTTTGGGATCAGCCATGATCTCTGTTGGAAGATTGGTTTTTTTCATTGATGTCAACCCTAGTCATGGGTTTTGGACCGCAAGATTGATGAAGGTATTTGGACATGAAGGAAAATGCACATGTAGATTCAAGACCCGTGGATGGATAGTATACATCATGTTGTTTCCGGTGGTATGTGGCACGTCACGTGGATCCTCATGGTTGAGGAGAAATTAATTTTTGAAGATGACAAAGTGAATTGAAGAAGGAAGTACATGTAGGCCCTAAAGATAATTAAAGAAAAAAATCACAAAATAAGAAATTGTCAGTTCGGCCCTAATGTTAAAAGGAAGTGACATAAATGGTATAAATAAATATCATTATACATTCATTTTATGAAAAATTTGAATTTCAGAGGAAATCAAAAGTAAACAAGGCCGGATTTCAAGGGAGGATAAGTCTTTTGGTCATGTGTTCTAAGGTATGTTATTTTTAGGTCATCTTACAATTTTTTCTATAACTTTTTTTCTAGGACAATTCATATGGTGAAATTGCTATGGTATTGAGAATAAATATCAAGGTATCTATGGTAAAAATTCCAGCTCTTGATTCGCTATAATTATGGAGATACACTCTATGGAAGATAGGGTTTGTGACTAGTCCTGAAGCTAGTCAATAAACAGGTGTTCCGAGTAAAACAGTCATAACTTCTTCATAGAGAATCCAAATGATGTGGGACAAATTTCATTGGAAAGAGTACAGACTTAAGTTTCTTTTGTGTGAGTTTCATAATTTTATGCTAAATATTGAGTGTGGGGCATTATGTACAAGTTTGGTCTCCTGAATAAACCAGAATTGAAAAAGGTCTACCATTCTCTCTATAACTTCTTTTTGGGGAGGATTCAAGGAGTGAAACTTGGAGAAGTTTCAGAGAATACATTGAGTAATAGTATATACAAGATCAGAGTACTCCAAGAATTGAAGAATTGCAGAAATTGAAGAAGTCTCAGGAAGCATTATCAGGTTCTATGTGATGATTGGTTGATGGTGATGATTTAATGTAAAGTTTTATTATCTCTCGTATATTCTTGGGTGAAAGGAAGGGGAAAGGA
>JASDQU010281008.1:4049-14635 GCA_032191745.1 Picea mariana
CCCCCCTTACAAGAAATATTGCTAACATTTGGCTCCATGGGGGATAGAGTCATCCCTGTGATGCTCTAAGAACTCTTTTGTAGACTTAGTGCCTTTGTTGTTGGGCTATGGAGTCATTTATTAGTTCGAAAAATGAAAACAGAAACAATATTTACAAAACAAAACAAAACGAGCCTACTGAGGCTCACAGAAAACATTTTTTTAAGAAATGCCCATTGACTGGGCCACTAAAAGCTTCATTGCCTTCCAAATCCTGCAACCTGTAAGTGTTTTTTGAAAATACTTCAAGGATCTTGAAAGGTTCGAACCAGAGGGCATCAAATTTACTATGTTTGCCCTTTTCCTGCCTGGGTGCATCCCACTTGAGCACCAGATCACCGTGCTCAAATTCCTTCTTTTTTCTCTTCTTGTCAAATGCCTGCTTGATCTTCTGCTGATGATTGTAGGCTCTGTCCATGACTTGTTCTCTGGCCTGCTGCACTTCCACCATCTGATGAATTCTTCTGAGCACATGGTTTGGTTCTCCTTCGTAGTCTTGAAGGAGATTTGCCACAGGTAAGGCGAGCTGAGTAGGGAAAATGGCCTCGATTCCATAAACCAGCTGGAAAGGTGAGAGACCCAAGGATTTCTTGGTTGTCACCCGATCATCCCAAAGGGAAAATTTGAGCTTCGAGTCCTAGGCCCTCTGATTGTTCTCCAATAGCTTTTTGATGAGTTTGACTAGGCTTTTATTGGAAGACTCTGCTAGTCCGTTCCCTTGAGGATAGTATTGGGTAGAGTGAACCAGTGAAATCCTGAAATGTTCACAGAACTTGACCAGAGGCTCAGACCGAAACGGGGAAGCATTGTCAGTGACAATTCTGCTGGGGCAGCCAAATATGGCTATGATGTCTTCCAAGAAGCTGATGATTACTTTATGAGAGGTGCTTCTGGTAGGGACAGCCTCTATCCACTTGGTGAAATAATCAGCCGCAGTGAGGATCCATCTGTGCTGGCCACTAGAGGGAGGATGAATCTCTCCGATGAAATCCAATCCCCACTGCTGAAAAGGTGCCAAAACTACTACAAGATTTAATGGCAGAGATTTGAGTTGCTGTTTACCTGAGAACTTCTGGAATTTAATGCAAGCCCTGACTTCTCTGCAGACATCAGTGAACAAGGTAGGCCAGTAATACCCAGCCCGGAGAATTTTGTGGGCTATGGTCTTCCAAAAATGATGACCCCCACAGAGACTGCTATGAAAATCAAACATTACCTTCTTATCTTGTAGAGGGTCCAAACATCTTAATAGTATCCCCAGAGGGTCTCTCCAGTATAGGGCTCGGTCGATGAGGCAATATTTGACCGCTTTGAGTTTCAGAGCTCTGGCCCTACTCTTTCCTAATCCGTTAGGGGGCTTCAGTTCCTGTAGAAAGTACAAGATATCCCTGTACCAGGGACATGCTGTTAGTGGTATGATGATTTGGGAATTACTGCTGGATGATTCATCTTGCTCATTGATGAAGTTAATTCCCAAAGCTTCGCAATTGGATTCAGCCAGCAGCTTGGCCAAACCTTTCCCCTTTATCAACTTGGTGGGTTTAATTTCCAGGTCAAATTCCAGGATCTTGGCGATCCATTTACCTCTTCTTCAGTCTATGTCAGGCTGTATGAGGATGTCCTTCACAGAAGCTGAAGGGACATATGCAATGATCTTTGAATGCAAGACATAGACCCTGAAAGCTTTGAGAGATTTCACCAAGGCATAAGCCTGCTTCTCCATGATCTCGTACCAGATCTCTGCATCTCTCAGTGATTTGCTAAAGAAAGCAACAGGCTGTTCTCATCCTTGATCGTTTTTCTGCAACAAAACTGCAGCTACTGTATCACAGGAAGCAAAAGAAAATATCAAAAAATCTTTGGAATAATCTGGACTGATTAGCACAGGAGCCTCAGCCAATGCCTTCTTTATTTGGACAAAATATTCCCTGGGTTTAGCAGTCCATTTCACTTCATTTCCCTTTCTGAGCATGGCTGTGATGTGTTTCACCAGCTCAACAAAATTTGAAACAAATCTCCTCAGGAAATTTATCTTCCCCAAAAAGGCTTGGACTTCTTTCTTGGACCTAGGAAGTGACAGGGTCTGAAGAGCTTCTACCCTGTCAGGATCAATTCTCACTCCCTCTGCTGATACTATATGGCCTAACAGTTTCCCCTCCTTCATGGCAAACAATGATTTTCTGGGGTTTAAAGATAGGCCATACCTTCGACACTTCAGGAACACCCTCTTCAAGTGGCAGCAGTGCTCTTTGTCAGTCTTGGAGAAGACTGTGATGTCATCCAAATATATCACCACAAACTGGTCCTTCTCCCCGATGAAGGCTATGTCCATGGCTCGCTGAAACGTTTCTCCTGCATTCATCAACCCAAAGGGAATTTTGGCATACATGAATGTGCCCCAAGGAGTGGTGAATGTTGTTTTCTCTCTATCCTCAGGCATGACTGATATCTGATTGTATCCGGAGAAACCATCAATCATGGATATCCTTGATGTACCAGTTACCCTCTGCAGAATGTGTTCCATGTTAGGCAGGGGATAATTGTCCTTCCTGGAGCTTCTGTTCAGGTTCCTGAAATCGACGCAGAGTCTGATTTCCCCACTTTTCTTTCTTACCGGGACCAAATTGGCCACCCATTCAGAGTATCTCAAGGGGACAATGATCTGGGCATCCAGCAGCTTCTTCACTTCCTTCTCCATAACAGGTAGCAGTGTGGGATTTGTCTGTCTCAGCTTCTGATTGAATGGCTTAGCCTCCTCATTTAATGGGATCTTGTGCTCGATGACTGATGTGTCATACATTTTGAGGTCTTCGTAGGTCCATGCAAACACATCAACAAACTGCTTCAGCAACTTAGTATATTCGTCCCTCTGCTCCTTAGTCAAACTCCTTGAGAGTTTGACCAATTTTGGCTCCTCAGGTGTGCCTATGTTGCATTCAGCTGTGTCATCATCATCATCATCTGAAACCTCACCCTTTACTGCCACATCATTCCCGTCGAACAATCTTTCTAATGGGATTAGATCTTTTGGGATGTGATTGCTCGGTAGCTGAATGATCTGATGATCAGCAATTCTATTCACAAATTCCCCGGGGTGAGGGTCAAGCTCTTCTGCAGTGTCGGGCTCCTCATCTATTGTGCAATGCGGAAAAGTCATCAATGGACTGGAGGAATTTTTCAATCTCCTGATCATCCTCAAATACCTTCCAATGCTTGACATTGTCGGGTACAGAGGGTCTATACTTTATCTCAACATCAGACTCAACAGTGGGCAATGCAGGAACCTCGAGCACACTAGCTGTGAAGGCTAAGAAGTCGGCTAGAGCATTTTCTTCCCTTGGAATGAAGGAGATATTAAAAGCCAGGAAGAAATTATTGACTAGGTCCCATACCTCGTTTCTGTAATTCTTGAGTTGAGGATTCTTAGCCTGGTAAACATTTTTTACCTGCTGAACGATCAACTCTGCATCTCCAAACACAGCCATCTCTTTAATTCCCATTTCCTTGGCAGCCCTTAATCCCAGAACCAGAGCTTCATACTTTGCCACATTGTTGGTGACCTCGAATTCTAGCCTATATGACAGAGAGATGGTCTCTCGACAGGGTGATATGAATATCACTCTGGCACCAGCACCCATACTGGAGGAAGCTCCATCAAAGAACATCTTCCAAACAGAGGTGATTGGAGGGGAGGTCTCCTGATTAAGAATGGGATGCTTTTTTATCTGTAAAGGAGCCTCTGGGGTGTTGGTGAGCTGTAGTAAGCTGGAGCCCAAATCAGTGTCCAAAGCATAGATGGGATGATTGGTAGGGTTGGCTTCATCACTGACAATGTAGGCTAGCTGGGATTCTCTGTATAATCTCCTATGTTCCCCCCAAAATACTGGGATGGTGGCATATGTGAGGTCCATCTGCAAGGTTCCCCCTAGTCTCTTAATCCAAGACCTTGACAACAACATGCCAAACTTGGGGGGAACATCAGCTACCACAATATCCATGACCATACTCTTCATGGGCAGCTGAAACAAAGAGACTACTAGGTCCTTAATCACTCCCAAACATTGAACCCTCCTGGAATCAAAAGAATAGAGGTCATGATAAGCTCGGGTGACTTCCAGTCCCAATTCTTCCATGACAGCTTTGGGAATGAGGTTGTGGGAAGCCCCTGAGTCCATAAGGCAATTATGCAACACTTTGTCATGTATGTTCAGGGATGTGTAGAAGGGAGGGGATGAATCATCTGTGTCTTCTACCATGGGACCTAGGACAACTGCAGGCCTTTCATCTTGGAGGTTTATGGAGTTTGTGAGAGGGTATGATGTCTCGGATTTCAACAGCTCAGAGAAGCGTTTTTTGAATTCCCCATGTTTAATTAACTCAGTGAGTGGCACAGGAATTCTGATCTTTTGAATCTCATGTTCGAAATTGAAAGGGGATGTGAGCTTTGGAATCTCTCTAATTTTGGGAACATGACTTTGGACAATGGGAGAGAGGGGGTGGGCCTTCTTACCTCTATGATCATCTGCCATCTCATTAGCAGGCCTCTCTTCTCTAGTGGATGACTCAGGAATATCAGGAGCTGCTGCCCTTTTGTCGGACCTCAATTTGTACCTGCCTCGACCGCCGCCATCTTTGTCTCCCTTGCTCAATTCATTCAGCTGACCATCCATGAGAGACTCTTCATATGCTGATTGGGTCAGATGAGGGAAAGGGGGAGTGACCTCTAAACTGCGAATTTTTGGCTCAAGCTCGCTTGCTTCCTCTTGTTCTTCATCAGCTACAAAATTGTTCTGAAAGGGGGCCTGAATCCTTTGGTCGTCTCTGTCTCTTTTTTTTTCTCTGTGCAAAGTTGGAGGAGTGAAATTACCATTTGGCCTCCTGAAACCCCCTTTGTTTTCGGTGTTCTGAGGGCCCTTGTACATTTTCTTCCTCTCCACCTTCAATCTTTCCACCCCTTCTTTAAGGAGGTTCATGACTCGGGTCAGCTCATTTATTTGAGGGTGGGGCAGCGATGGGCCGGAAGTTGAGGCTTCTGACTTTTCCTTTCTTCTGTCTGTGTCGGCCTGGTTTCTCAGTCTGTCAGCTGCCAATATGTTGGATTCCACTTCTATAGCTGCATCTTGCATATGAGCTAAAGAGGTGGCTCTTCTTTCTCTTAACATGAGACAGAAATCAGGGTCAAATGCGCTAGCATAGGAAATTTGAGTAGAGGCCTCTGAGGGTTTAATCTCTGCAGGAATCTTGTTGTACATCTTATTAAATCTTTTGGAGAAGTCTAAGACAGACTCCCCTTCCATCTTCCTCAGAGACTCAAACTCTGTCATGTAATACATATAATCTTTTCTGTCTCCCCATTGCCTCAGGAAGACGTTATCCAAGGCTTCAATGCCAGCAATAGATCCAGGGGCCAGGCCTCAGAACCACTTCCTCACTTCTCCATCTAGGCTCTGGACAAAGACTCTCATCCAGAAATCTTTGCTCTCAATATTCAAGTTGTCTGCATAACTGTAAAAAGTGGCCAAGTGCTCCTCAGCAGTTATGTCTCCCTCCCCACTGAACTTGGGCATGTACTTCAAATAGTCTCCTGCAGGGAGGGGGTTCAGAGGCTGGGGGAGAATCAAAGGAGCATATCTGGTAGCAACTATGGTATCCATTCTGTTTGGAGGGGGATTAGCACCAGCCATAGGGATATTAGGTAAAGGAGAACTCGGAGGAGAAGGAGTATGGATGGGAGATGTTGGAAAAGAGGTTTTTGGAGGAGACAATAGAGGAAATAGAGAGAAAGCCAAGGGGCCTGAGTGTGCAGACACTTCTCTCTGTGCAGTAGTAGCAACAAAAGGAGGGGTGGTGAAACCTTCAGAAGGTTGAGGTCTGTGTTGAGGCAAGATCTCCAGGGAGGGGGGAGTGACAAGGATCTCTCCTTCTGATACCAGACCAGTAGGAGAAAACTCAGCAGGAACACTTCCGAAATTCAAAAGACGAGAAACTTCGGAAGAAGGATGACTAGGAAGCTGCGAATAAGAAAATGGAGTTCTCACAGAAGGGGAGGGCGTATTACCTGTTTCAGCGACGGAAACTTCTTTTGCAGATCTCTTTCCCTTTCTGCACACTGCTTCCGCGTCAGCTCCTAGTGTAGCTAAAGGCAAGTGTGGATTAGACCTCGTATGTCTGCCTCTCGAAGCCACAGTTGATAATGCAGGTTCTCCTCAGCGGAGTCGTCACAATGGAGTCACTAGGTGCACAGTAGCAATATTCAAGTTCTGATATCTGATGCACCTTCAGAATCAGTTGATCTCTGTCGTTCAATCCCGGGGAAAATATTCAACATCATCCCCAACAACGGTGCCAGAAATGTTGGAGCCGGAAGTCACCCCTGGATTGCTAGCAGGAGAAGAGTCCGACGCCCATCAGTTTAATGTCATGATTTGTTTGAAAGGGGTGATCAAATGGAAGAAAACTTGAAAGAGTCGTCTCAACTCAGAAACTAGGCCAGGCATGCATGAATGAGTGAGGTCTTGATAAACTTCAAACAGTGAGTTGCAATAAAGGGTGAGTAGGGGGAAGACTTCATGAGAAGGGTGCGAGGGTCTGCCATAAACATCAGGTTCATAACAGACTGAAGAAGAAAGTATTCAAACACAAGATCCCCTTATATTCAAACACAAAAGACCAGAGAATACAATGATGCCACAACAAATCCTTTATCATAACAAAATCACAGTAATCCACGCGAATCCTTCGACTGCGAACTCTCTGGCATGAGATGAAACATAGATGGAAAATAAGAACTGTTTGTTATAAACCAAGAAGTCTCAAACACAAATACATGACCAGGAAACCAGAATATTTGCTGAAACTTTACAGTCGGGAGCTAAGCTCTGCCATCGATAGATACAAAAATGGAAAAAATGCCTACATATACTCAAAATAACAACAACAGCAGGACCAAGATACTGCATTGAAGGCTTTGTGTTTGCATGGCTTCTGACACTCTGTAGCCGCAATCTTTGAATGGTCGTGCAACTTATGGCAGACGCGATCGATCTTCTGACAGTTTCATCGATGAATTGACATGCCTTTAATTCATTTTAGGATGTCCCCATTATGGTGGAGACGATGTCTAACCACCACCATTCGCTTCAATAACTGCTTTCTTGGGATCGAGGACGATCTGGCCAACTCAGCACCTTGGGATGTGGAAGACTTCTCGCGCTGCCACCTGGAATAACTGAATGGCTTGAGGGACAAGCATGGAGGCCTTTAAGCGAATGACGGGGCGCATGATAGGGGTGATGGTATCGGATTATGAGGGCGTGGAAGAAGTAGCGGGGTGTGGGAAGGGTGACAGAAAACGGTTCATGACGGAAGATATTAGACGAAAAGGGGGGAAGACGAAGGATAATACACTCGCTTTTTGGCGAGGGGATGATGTGGAAAGGAGTGGGACACATGGAAAACGATAAGTGGATAGTGAGAAAGGAGGAGGACCACATGGACCTAAGAGTGGAGGCAGATGGGTGACACGCGGCGGCAGAAGAAAGGTGGGTCAGGAAGATGAAAAGGCAGGAGGAGGGCCCATGCTGGCTAAACACAGAGCGATTGGGAGGGACGAAGGTGTCCAAGCACCGTTGATCTAGGCGCTGTAATCTCAGTCGTCGGAAACTGCTTGCTCAATTTCGGACCCCCCCCTCCGTTTAAAGGTAGAAAGGCAGGGGGGTCCGGAATGGTCTTTATCACCGTTGATCCGAGCGTGCTGATGTGGACCGTTGGAGAGGTGCGCCCCTGATTCCGGACCGCCCCCCCCGCTTAAAGGTAGAACGGTAGGGGGGGTCTGGAATCCAACATGTGCCGTTGATCCGGGCGTGCAAATCGCTGCCGTTCGAATTCGCTCGTGATTTACTTTGGGCGCATTATCATCCTAAACCTTGGACAAGTCGGTTTTTAACCCATTCTTTTGCGTTCTAGCCCCCCTTAGAAGAAATATCGCTAACACCGAGTATAGTGCAGTTATTGAGTTGCTTCGTGACGCCTTGTCATTGGGTATCTCTCATTTCCGGGTCTATCTCAATGCTCAACTGGTTGTGTCGCAGCTAAACAGAGTATACTGGGTTCATGATCCAACTTTACACCGACGATTCCTCAGGGTATGTCTCTTAGAACGAAACTTTGATTATATTACATATTTTCATGTTCCTTGGAGATTAAACCAAATAACAGATACTCTAGGTAATCAAATTTTAGATTGGCATCTTGCCCACATATAAAAGAACATGGACATAAACATGTAAATACATTTTTTGCACACAGAATCCATAAGACACAAAAAGATAAAAACCATATATAAACATCATAAAATAACCAGAGTACATAGATGGACGCAAGCGCCTAAAAAATGAGAATAGTAACGAGTCACCGGGCTTATGCCCTCAAAAAATATATACAAGTAGGTTCTCATGGCACATAAAAAGTCTATGTCTGTTCAGGGCCTATGGGTCCTGTTATAATCATCCACAGCATGGGATAAACGCCTAAACAATCGGACCCATGTCCGAGGTGCCCCCACAACATGAGGCTGCATGGATGGTGGCAGGTCCTCTATCTCTGCCATCGAGACTATGCGAGTGAGTGCAGTGAAGTTCTGCTCAACTCGTCTAAGGACCCTCTCGGCCTCTCTGGCTGGGAGGTTCCCTGCTACTGCTGCCCCCCCAGCGACGACAACCGCAGCTTCTGGCCATGGATGGCACCTAATCCGTGCATAATCAACAAGTTGCACGGGTCCCACATCTGCATGAAACAAACATTTACCCGTCAAATACTATGGCATACAAAAAAATGATATATATAACAAAAAGACATAAAAATTACATATGCAAACAAAAAAACTACAAAGGTGGAGACTTACCCATCTCCCCTCACTCCTCACCAGGAGGCATAGGTATCTCAGGATCTCTAGAGAAATATATCCCTGCATACGGGTAGTCCTCAATCACAAGGATCTGTCGTGACAGCCAAGCAAAGAAATCATCGTCAAAGGACTCAACAGTCCTTCCACCACCCTGTCGCGGCAGTAATACTGCCCATCTACACACTGCAGGGAAGGAGGCCTGATGTCCTCATACTACAACCCGAGGACTGAAACTCGAAACTCTAAAAAAAAAACAAACACAAGATGGTTCCGAACCCGAAGTTCCTCTGTGTCTGCTGTCGGAAATCTGTCAGTTGCCTCTTCATGCACTCGAGCAGTGTGGTACTCCAGTCAAAAAATTGTGCATTCATGCACTGGATGGCACAGTTCATCTGTGTGCGCGACACTTAATGCAAGGCTGTTGAGCTGGTAATCCACCCAATCAGTAACAATATAGTCTGCAGTTCTAAGTTAGTAATCTTGCTAATGGGTACCTACGAGCCCACACGGTCAGTCCCAGCCTCACAATGCTTAGCTATCAATTCCGAGATCTTGCTCGGCCCCGCAGGAAATGTCCGGAAGTTGATTGGTTCCCCTCTCCTTGAGAGGCCAGTCAGAAAGTAGATATCCTCGGTGGTGGGCACCAGTGATTGCCCCTCTAGCATAAATGCCTCTCCATCAGGGTGCCAGTAGTCAATCAAGGCATTCAGTAGCCTTGGTTGTGCACGCATAAATGGACATAGAAAGAATTTGAGTAAACCGCATTGCATTAACATGGCCACGACATTTGGATCTGCTGTAACCAACTCACTGATTGCCTCATGCTCCCTTTCCCTCCACTGGACATACATCCTGCCAACACAACAAGGTAAAGGAGGGTCAGTACTTCCTTTTAGTTTGTTTTTTCATCATAAAAGGGGGGTACATGCGGGCTGTAGAGCTGATAGTCGCATGTACATGCGGGCAGACTTTACTATGCCTGAATGTACACGCGGCCTATCCAGAGACAACCTGTGTGTACCTAGGGCCGACCTTTTTAAGGTCGACGCCCACCCAAAAAATAAACTAACTAACGAAATTGAAGTATTGAATAGCTATATAGGGGATTTTGTACTTACTTGGTCCAAGCAAAAGTTCGTTTCGTCCATTGTAGCTCCCA
This sequence comes from Picea mariana, assembly GCA_032191745.1. NCBI lineage: Eukaryota > Viridiplantae > Streptophyta > Pinopsida > Pinales > Pinaceae > Picea > Picea mariana. The sequence continues at coordinate 14,153 of JASDQU010281008.1, forward strand.
GAATCACTATTTTTAGCAAAGGGGGTCTTTTGGCTCCAGAGTCAATTTCCAAATCAGCAATGGTGATAATGAGCTGCCAACTTCTATTTATAGACTTTTTGGCCTCTTTTTGTCACTTTTTGGGCCTCCCTTATCAGTTTCTTTATACCAAAAACCATTTAGAGTGATCCCGAAGTTATATGGGAGGGATTTGATCGGGTATTGGGACATTTTTTTTTGAGTTTTGAGAAAATATTGACGGTCCATAATTTTTTTTTTTTTTCAAAAATCAACTTGAGCATACAGGTTAGGTTACCACCCCAACTTTTGCATCTCGTTGTCTTTTTATTCTACTATAGGATCGATCCCATCAGGTTGTGACACAGAACCGTCATATCTGCTCTAGAAGTGTTGCAACTTGGTGGTAGAGATTACTAGAACATGGATGCCCTAGGTAGGTCTTGGTTGCATTATGGTGTCCATGCCGTTTCTAAGAACACTGTA
>JASDQU010281012.1:14782-26396 GCA_032191745.1 Picea mariana
TATATATGATATATATAATATCTATATATACATATACATATATAAATATAAAATAAAATCAATACAAATATATATTAAAAATTAATATTTAAAAAAACAAAATCGCAAGGATGGTCAACAACAAAGAACTTAAGGTCGACGTGAAAAAATGCAGAGATGACGTCAACGGTGTAAGGTACTGACTTAACAATGTGGAAAAAACACAAAAAGACATGAATGAAAAAATCGATAAATTACTCGAGACTGAGAGCAAAATTGATCGGTTAATACAACAAGGTGAAAGATTATTGGCGCTCTCTGAAAAGGATAAAACAAAAACAAAAAGAAGACTTGATGAACATAGTGAAAAAATTGAACAATTAACAGAACATCTCGAGGCCTTATTCGCAGAGCCCTTAGCTTACCAAAGAACACCATTAAGTCTAGAAATACCAGAAACAAATTCGGAAAATCAAGGGAACTAGGAAATTCCAGAGGAAATTTTTTCGAGAAATATACACACACCCAGATTCCACGATAGAGATTACCAGAAATTTAAAAAGGAGTTACCAAAGTATGACGACAAGGACCATAGAGGAGTTGTTTGGATAACAAAAAATGGATGGAATTTTTGAATCAAACCCCTCACTAGGTGAACGAGAGAAGGTAATGATAACCTCTAACAGTCTAGAAGGAGAAGCTTGTGATTGGTACCTTTGGTGGTCCAGGAAATTTGATGTTTGTTCCTTCCACTGGAAGAATTTTACAACTTCCCTACTTAAAAGATTTCATGATGAAGAGGATGACAACCTATATAACAAGTTCATACATCTCAAACAGAAGGGAAACGTAAACGATTATACACACAAATAGCAGGTTCTAACAACAAGGCAATGCAGATTTACGAATGAGAAACTCATCAAAATGTACATATCTGGCCTAAAAGATTACATTCGTAGTGAAATTAAACTATGGAATCCTAAAAAAAATAAGGATGTAAGACACACAACAAGGCTAATAGAACAAAACAACAAGTTCAATAAACCAACATTCACAAATCCAGAAAGGTTAAATAAATATTCATACGGTAGAACAAAGAAATACAATACAGACAAACCTAAAAAATATTTACCACCTGAATTGAGGGAAGGTCAATCCAGTCATCAAGACTCAAATAAAAAATGGGGAAGCAAATGTCGTTATTTTGGAGACAAATGGTCACATGGGCAGAAATGAAACAATAAAAAATTATATTCTTGTAAATAAGAGAAATAATCAAGCACATATGACAGTGATTCAGATAACGAAAGTGAAGAGGAAGGTGAGGCCCCCAATACAGAAACCGATGAGGCCATGCCTAAGATATCCTTGGCTGCAATAATAGGAATAACACAACCACAAACGTTAAAACTAAAAGGGCACATAAAAAAACAAAATGTCACCATTCTAGTCGATACAGGGAGCACCCATGATTTCATAGATGTATATGTTGCAAAGAATCTAAATCTATTTGTATATTCGGTCGCGGATATAAGAGTAATGGTGGCAGATGGAAACAAAATTGATGGCGTAGGAAAATGTCACAAGATCAAGCTTCAAGTAGCAGATTATGAATTAGAATTGGATTCTACACCGTACCCTTGGCAGGAGTAGACGTCGTCTTGGGAATTCAATGGTTACAAATTCTAGGGACCTATTCTGCAAATCACCAAAAACAATTTATAAAATTCAAATGGAAAGGAAGATAATACAAATTATACGGATTCCAGCCGCCTCCCACCCAAATTATGTCCTCACAAAAAATGGAGAAACTAATTTGAAAAGGAGCACCAACTTACGTGGCACACTGTCATCAGATGCAATTATTAACAACAGAAATAGTCAAGTCTCAGGATCCAGAGATTCAAACATTAATCCAAAAATACAACAAGGTATTCCAAGACTTACCTATGAAGCTGCCACCTAATAGAAACATAGAACATATAATCGAGGTTAAGCTACATTCAACACTAGTTAATATTAGACCTTATCGATATCCTCACCACCATAAGACGGAAATAGAAAGGTTAATCCAAGACCTATTGAAATGTGGGGTTATTACGACAAGCATGAGCCCATATGCAGCCCCAGTAGTATTGGTTCGAAAAAAGGATGGATTTTTCATACTATGTATAGACTATCGAGGATAAAATAAAATAACTATAAAAAATAAATTTCCTATACCCTTCATAGATGAGTTACTAGACGAAATCCATGGAGCTAAATACTTTTCAAAATTGGATCTAGGATCAGGGTACTCCCAGATTCGAGTAAGATTAGAAGATGTACAAAAAAATACTTTTCAAACACACAAAGGTCATTATGAATTTAAAGTCATGTTGTTCGGTCTAACTAATGCACCAGCTACCTTCCAAGCAACTATGAATCAGCTTTTTCACCCCTACTTAAGGAATTTTGTATTGGTCTTCTTTGGTGATATTATTATTTACAGTAAAACTTGGAAGGAGCATATGAAGCATTTAGAACATGTACTTTCTCTCTTAGAGAAAAATCATTTCTATGCCAAACTATCAAAACGTTCCTTTAGTAAAGAAGAAGTAGAATACCTTGGTCATGTCATATCTCGAGAAGGAGTCAAGGTGGACCTTGAAAAAATCAAGGCAATCACAGAATGGCCCAAACCAAAGAACATATCAAAACTAAGGGGATTCCTTGGATTAACGGGTTATTATCAAAGATTTATCAAGAACTACGCTCATTTAACAACACCCTTCTCAAACCTATTAAAGATAAATTCCTTCAAATGGGATAATAGTGCACAAGAATGTTTTGAAACATTAAAAAGGTTTATGTCGTCTACCCCTGTATTAGCAACACCAGATTTTGCAAAACCCTTTGTAGTAGAATGTGATGCATCGGGAATTGGAATAGGAGCAATATTAATGCAAGATGGCGAGCCAATAGCATTTGAAAGTCGAAAGCTCAACAAAAAGGAAGAGTTAAAATATACCTATACTAAGGAAATGTTAGTTATTATGCATGCATTAGCTAAATGGTGACAATATCTCTTCGGAAGCAAATTTGCGATACGTACTGATCACAATAGTCTCCAATACTTACTAAGACAAAAAACAGTGTCCACAAAACAACAAAAGTGGATGGAGAAACTTTCCACCTTTGATATGGAAATAATACACAAAAAAGGGAAAGACAACATAGTTGTTGATGCACTATCACGAAAAGATGAGGTAGTAAACATATATGCAACAGAAATAGTCATTTCAGATTGGTTGGATGAGATTCGAGTTGAGTATGCCAAAGAACCTGAATCTAATTCCATAGTCAACAATTTAGACCAACACCCCAAATTTGAATGGAAAAATGACATTTTATGGTACAAGAACATAATCTACCTAATTCCATCCTCAAAATTTAAAATGAAAGTTTTAAGGGAGTCACATAGCTCCCCAGCATCAAGACATGTGGGTTTTTTCGAAACCTACTATAATGCACGACAATCATTCTATTGGAAAGGAATGAATAAGGAGATTCAAATATTTGTTGATGAATGTGAAATTTGTCAAAGGAATAAAAATGAAAATGTTATGACTCCAGGATTACTTCATCCCTTACATATTCCTGAACAAAAATGGGAAGAAATTTCAATGGATTTTATTGAAGGGCTACCCATGTCTGAGGGGAAGGATAAAAATTTTCTGGTGGTTGAGAGATTAACCAAATATGCACATTTCATGGCAGTAAGAAAAACTGACTCAATGAAACAAGTTGCAGATGTGTTTTGCAAAAACATTTATAAGTTACATGGGTTTCCGAAGGTAATTGTCAGCAATAGGGATGCAAAATTTAAATGAAATTTCTGGAAATAATTTTGCAAAATTACAGGAATATCTCTTAATATGAGCTTTGCCTATCATCCACAAACAGATGGACAAGCAAAAATCGCAAATAAATGCATAGAAACGTACCTACGGTGCTTTGTGACAGATAAGAAAAATAAATGGTCTCAGTGGTTACACTTAGCCAAATGGTGGTATAACTCTACATATCACACATCCACTAAAATGACTCCTTTCTGAGACTTATATGGTTACGAACCACCTAAATGGAACAATTTTGCACTAATAAATACTAAGGTCCAAGCAGTAAGAAATAAGCTAGAGGAAGAACAAGAAATCATACAAATATTAAAAGAGAACCTAGAAACAGCTCGTAATCGAATGAAACAACTAGTAGACCAACATAGGTCAGAAACAAAATTCGAAGAAGGTGATTGGGTGTTTGTACGACTCCAACCTTACAAACAATTATCCCTTAAGCAACAAGGGAAGGCCAAATTGGCCTCAAAATTCTATGGACCCTTTCAAATTAACAAAAAAAATTAGCCAAGTAGCTTATAGATTGGAGTTGCCAGAAAATTGTCGCATCCACAATGTCTTCCACGTTTCATGTCTCAAAAAAATGCTTGGGAAAGCTCAACCAGTACAAACAAAAATCCATGAATTTGATGATGAAGGAAAAACTCTTTTAGAACCAGAAGGTATTCTTTCCACGAAGGAAAAGGTATTATGTTCCAGAACCATAAGGGAATATCTTATCAAATGGAAAAACCTTCCAGAAGAATATTCATCATGGGAGACTAAACAATTCCTCCGACAATACCCAACACTACCCTTGCTTTGAGGACAAAGCAAAATATTAAGAGGGTGGCAATGTTACAAACATAAAAATGATAATAATAAATACAATAATTATAATAATAATTAATATCATTTAATTAAATCAAGAGGCACGCACCTCTTCATCAAGAGGCACGTACCTCCTCACCTCGTGACCAATCAATGCTATATAGAAATCATCATGAGTGTAGTGTAATCATCATTCTTATCATATTCAATCAAATATTAATATTCAAAAATATTCATTCTCAGTGAAGAACAACTTTCATGTTAAATAGAATTAGTATAAATAAGAGTAGGAGACATGAGAAGTTTTGTCTTGAGAATTATTGTAATAGAGCATTGCTCTATTGGAGGTTGCCCCATCGAAGAGGCAAGTGAACATTGTTTCCTATCAATAAAGGTATTATTTTGGTGTTGTGGTTTCATATATTGTGTGGTTCCACTGTTATTCTCTACAATATTTATGTTTTCTGATATTATAATAGATCTGGTACCTTACAAGTGGCATCAAAGCACTTTCCTTGGCAGGAATTGGGGGTTATTTTTTTTCCAAGGCAGAGACGTGTTCCGACGTGTTAAACCTATAGAGATTTTTCATTCAATGCATAAATCCGTGGTTGGGGAAGCATACACAGGAACTACAAGTGGTTCTTAAACACACATTGTTGGCCACCCTTGTAACCCCTGTTGGTACCCCTTCTAGTGGTAGTGCATCAAACAAGTACATCTATATATAGATTGACCTAGATCTCTTGAATCCCTCCATAGATAAACTGATTGGTTGCCTAACTACTATAGTGTCATTGAAAACAACACTCGGGAAGATACTCTCTAGTACCTGGGTAATCAAGTAGTACGGCTAGGGGTATGGTCTAGTCTCATTAGTTGGTGCTCTCAGATATTGGACCGAGTAATATTATTCGACCACACATGTATATCAGAGAGTTATAGCATAGGGAAAACCCTTGTATGTAGGAACCTTGACAAAACCCTAAACCTTGGGACAAAAACATAAGAAACAATGAACACACAATCGTTTATGTCGCGCAACCTTGCCCCCTGCATTTTGGTTGTGAAATTACTACATCTTTTTCTTGTTAATAATTTGGGCATTTCAACACTACAATATTATTCAGATCAGAGTATAACTCCGCAGGAGTAAAAAAAAAAATGGGGCATGCACGCACCCTTATTTGAGACCTATCCCATTGGACTCTTGTTTTAATCTTGATTGCAATGATACCTATCAGTTTTCAACTTTTTTTTCCCGTAGTCTCGACCTCCTTCCTGATACCTCTACTTGGGATCTATTCCATTTGACTCCTCTTTTCATCTCGAACACAGTGATACCTATGATTTTCCATGGACCCACCCGCCCTTTCAAACACTTTTCTTTCCCACCTCTTCTCGTGTTTTCCCTTCACCATGGCCAACACTCGCAACCAAAACCTTGAAAACTGCATCGCTACCCACATAGAGTCCAAAATGGACTACATGAAAGAGGAAATGAATAAGGACATCAATTCCCACCTTTCCAGCCATCTTGCATCCCACCTTGATTCTCAGCTTGGCTCATTTGTTGCCAAGGTCCTGAAAAACTGCCAATTCCTGGAATACATTTCTCATCTGACCAACCTTCTAACCTCGAAGGTACAACTTCCTCCAATTCCCAACAGTTTCAGTCCAACCCTTTTCATCATGATCTATTTCTTCCACAAGTTGAGATGAACAAATTTGATGGCTCAGATCCCATTGGTTGGGTCACTCAAATGAAACATTACTTCTCCTTTCATGGCATCATTGATGACTTGGCCAAACTTCATTACAGTGTCCTCTATTTGGATATTGAATGTTGGAAATGGTGGCAATGGCATTGAAAATCACGCCAAGGATATGTGGCTTGGACACAGTTTGTGGTTGAACTTTATGATTGCTTTGACACTGACACACACTCCATGGGTCATTTGACCAAATTAAAATAGTCAGGTACTGTGAAAGATTTTATTGTTGCATTTGAGAAATTAGTTTTCAGAATAGAGGGCATGTCTAATTCTTTTTTCCGAGAATTCTTTATCAATGGCCTCAAGGACAAAATCTGATCCCAAGTCCTCATGACTCGCCCCTAGAATTGGTTGGAAGCTACTCAACATGCCAAGGAAGAACAACAGGTTTTTTTTCCCAACACCACAAACCTTCTTTCCCTCTGCGTCCTCTCCCTCCCACTCTTTCCCCTCATCCCACCCCTCTCAAGATCTAAAAATTAACCCAAGAAGAAATGGATGAACGCCAACTCAAGGGCCTTTGCTATATTTGTGATGAAAAATATTTTTTGGGGCACAAGTGTAAGGAACAAGAGTTTTTTATGGCCATCTCTGAGGATGTTGTAGATGAAGACGCCAAGGATTATCCTGCAATAGAGCTACCTGAGCCAACTTCTCTCACTCTTCCATCTGATCCACCATAAGTTGAATCGGTCATTTCATTGAATGTACTCACTGGCTTATCTGCTTCCAAACCCTCAAGCTAATTGGCTATATTAAAAATCGAAAGGTAATCATTCTAATTAACAGTGGTGGCACTCATAATTTTATCCATCATTGCATTGCTCAAGAAACACATTGCTATATCCATGCAGTCAACAATTTTCAAATCATGATTGCCAATGGAGGTTCTATGAAATGTGGGGGGCATTGTGAAAATGTGTGTCTCCAAATTGGACAATACAACCGGAAATATCATATGTTTTCTATTTACATGGGTGGTTGTGACATTGTGTTAGGTGTCGAATGGCTACACACTCTTGGTCCCATCCTCATGGATTTTAAGGAATTAACCATGCAATTTCAACAGGATGACCAGAAGCATAATTTTCAAGGCATCACAACAGGCTCCCCTGAGATCATCAGATCCCATCGAATGTAAAAGCTCCTAAAAAAAGGTCATCCAAACATTATTTCCCAACTCCATGCCATTAAAGCAGTTGAGACACCATCTATGTATCATGACCTCCAATCTATACTCTCCAAACACCAAACTATTTTTTTCACTCCCCATGACCTTCCTCTTCCCGTGGTGTTCATGATCATTCCATTCCTCTAGTGTCGGGCAATCTTCCTCCTAATATTCATCTGTATCATCATCCCTTTTACCAAAAGAATGAATTTGAGAAAAAATTTCAAGAATTGCTCGACGCGGATGTCATCCGCCATAGTACCATCCCCTATTCTTCTCCTATGGTCATGGTCCTCAATAAAGAAGGTACATGGCACATGTATCTCGACTTTATTTCTCCCATTAAACTTACCATCAAAGACAAGTTTCCATTCCTTTCATTGATGATCAATGTTGGCCCTATGCACACTTTGCACGGGACTTCTTCAAACTTCACTCTCCTCCGAGCAACTGTGCACTCCTTGCACGCTTTCTATGAAAACTCCCCTCTATCTCTCCTGAGATTAGAGTTTTTTCAGTGACTCTCGGCATGCGCACTCCTTGCAGGCACTATGCACTCCTTGCACCAAAGCTCTGCAAAATTTCAAGACCCTCAACTTCAGAGTCGAACTTGACTCGGCCTTCGCACTCCTTGCGGGCACTGTGCACTCCTTGCACTGAAGCTTTCAAGAAGAGAAACAATTAAAACTTATAGAAACCTCAGAGGTTTCCACCCATAGACATGAAAACATACTCAGGCATATAAACACGCACATTTATCCTTCATAGAATACAGATAACACAAATGGGTATCATATGCAAGAAAACCAATTTTTTCTATTAAGATGAATATATGTTTACAAATATGTATAGAGATTGGACTACCACAGAGTCTCAGTTCTTTTTCCTACTCCTATCCTGAGCTTCTTAGCTTCTCTCCCTAACTCCTAACTCTCATCTCTTTTTAGAAGAGGGCTCCTCGAGCTTATCCTCTCCACTGCCTTAGTGCCATCACTGTCTCAATTACGACACCTTATCCCTACAACTCATTACAATGAATGAAAATCCAGACCTGACTTAGATCTAGACTTGCTTACAGTCAACCATTAAGGTGACCCTATCCACTACCTGTACAAAGGCATGGATTGGTTTTACTCAACCTTACACATAAATCCGTATAGGATCATATTTCAAATTTAAAAAATGTGAGGGTCGACACCTCTCCCTTTCTCCAATGCACGCCTACATGTTGGCTTGCTAGCGCATATCCTGAAGTGGAAATATGCTCCTGCATCATTTACTAAACTTGATCTTCGTTTTGGCTACCACTAGATACATATGAAAGAGGTTGGCATTCCCAAGATGGCATTTCGAACTCATGAGGGCTACTATGAGTTCTTGGTCATGCCCTTTGGCTTGTGTAATGCCTCCTCCACTTTCCAAAGTCTCATGAATCATGGCTTTCGTCCGATTCTCCATCATTTTGTCTTAGTTTTCTTTGATGATATTCTCATCTATAGTAAAACACAGACAACCCTAATTTCCCATGTGGATCAAGTTCTCCATCTCCTTTCTCAGCACCAACTTTTCTTCAAACAATCTAAATGTGCCTTTGGCACCTCAGAAGTGGAGTATTTGGGTCATATTATCGGCAAGAATGGTGTAAGGGTGAATCCTAAGAAAATTGAAGTTATGCAAGATTGGCCTCACCCCAAAACTCTCAAGAGCTTGAGGGGTTTTCTAGGTTTAATGGGATATTATCACAAATTTGTTAAGAATTATGGCAAAATTTCAGCACCTCTCACTGCTCTCCTTAAAAAGAATGCTTTCAATTGGACTCCAACTACTGATCAATCCTTCCATGCTTTAAAATAGGCTAGGTGCACAACCCCTGTCCTAGCCTTTCCTAACTTCAAGAATATTTTTTTCTTGGAATGTGATGCTTTTGGGAACGGAATTGGAGCAGTTCTCATGCAAGAAGAACGGTCGATGGCCTTCACTAGAAAACAACTTTCAGAGTGCCATTTGAGCCAATCAATCTATGAAAAGAAAATGTTGGATGTTCTGCATTGGATCTATGGCATCCTTATCTATTGAGCCAACGCTTCCAAATTAAAACATATCATCATAGGCTCAAGCATTTTATGGAACAACGAATTTCCTCCCTAGAGAAATAAAAATGGGTGACCAAGCTATTTAGATATGATTATGAGATCATTTACATGAAGGGAAAATAAAATGTGGTTGTTGACACTCTTTCCCGAAAGTATGAAGACAAAGGGTCCATTTTTTATCTCTCCTTCCTTGTACCAGATTGGCTCCAAGTTGTTCACCAGGAATGGCTGCAAGACCCAAAAATTTATGGTCTTATCCAATAGTTGCAAGAAAATTCTCTAGTTTCTCAGGGTATCTAAGTAAACAATCACAATTTAAATCTACAGTGCTTTCAAAGCTTCATGCTTCCCCCACAGCTAGGCATTCAGGGTTCACCAAAACCTATGAAAGGGTCAAACGTTCTTTTTTTCTGGGATGGTATGAAACAGGACGTCTGTACCTTTGTGGTTGAATGTGATGTCCATCAATGGAATAAGGGAGAAACAATCAAGACCTCGGGCTCACTACAACCACGATTTTGTCGACTATTTAGAAGGATATTTCTATGGACTCCATTGTTGGAGTACCTAAATCAGGAAATAAATCAGTGATCATGGTGGTAGTTGCTCATTTATGTGCTCTCCAACACCCATTCACCGCATCCACAATGGCTCAAATGTTCATGGATAATATCTTCAAGCTTCATGGCATGCCTCATTCTATTGTCTCTCACTGATATCCCACTTTTTACCAACAATTTTTGGAAATAATTTTTCCGTCTGCAGGGCACCCAATTGCATCTCAACACCACCTATCATCCCCAGAATGATGGCCAAACTAAAGTTGTCAACAAGTGTTTGGAAAACTATTTGAGGTGTTCTTCATATGAATGAAAAAATCAGTGGGCTCAGTGGTTACCCCTAGTTGAATGGTGGTACAACACATCTTACCATACAACTACTCACATGACTCCTTTTGAAGAAATATATGTGTTATAACCCTATATTTCATAAGATCGAATGGTGATTGAAATTTCTTCCTTCAGTGATTTTATGTGGCAAATGATATTTCATTCTGCAAATAATTTCCCAAAGGAGAGAAAATAGGCAGGGTTTGCATTTGAAAATATACCCTTAGTTGATTAAATTGGGTTATTATAGCGTGGGAAAATAAAATTATAATGGAAAAATGGAAAAAAGAAAACTTAGCGCTACCCATCTCATAATGTTTATCCTATTTTTGCTAGCGGACAAGGATTTTTGTCTTGTAGTGCCTAACTCCCACGCTAATCTCATTGGTGACATCCATCTTATTCCATATCGACGATCTTATACAATTCTCAAGCAAGTGGGGCAGGTGGATTACCAGTTGGATTTGCCCAGTAATTCTAAGCTCCATCCTATTTTTCATGTCTTGTGCTTAAATAAGGTGATTGGTACTAAGTGTCAAACTCGAACTAGTATCCCTGAGTTAGAGGAAGAAGGTTCCCTTTGGTTGCATCCACAAGCAGTATTTGACTAGCATGAGCGTCGTCTCCATTAGTGCACCATCAAGGAGGTATTAGTGTAGTGGAAAGATATAACTCCAAAAAATGCCACTTGGGATTCGACCACCATTCTGCAACAATTTCTCCATCTCAAGCCTTGAGGACAAGGCTCTTTTTCAATGGGGAGGGCATGTTAGGGACCTGACCTCCCTAATCCCTCACATAGATAGAATAATATATTTGTATGTAATAAAGGCCAACATTAGTTAATAAGGCCTATTTAATAAAATGGAATAAGTCAATGTAAGAAGACCTAACAGAAAAATCTGTAAAAGAGATGGAACGAGTCGAACTGCCCAAGCGGCTAGGGCCCAAACCCTAGCCGCCATCGCTCTGATCGTTTGCAGGGACGCGTGCTCAGGGA
>JASDQU010281013.1:0-12131 GCA_032191745.1 Picea mariana
GCCGAGTGTTGCACCGTCAAATTTCATGTATCGAAATTTTTGACTGAAAAATGTGTAAAATGGAAGAGATCATGATGGGGCAGTTCAAAGGCAGGTTTGTATATTTGCGGAATTCTAGCAAAGTGGCTAAGTATGGAATAGGAAAATTGCTAACTGCATGCGTAGCAATAAGATATTATATATAATTGGCAGCTGCTAATTGCAAAGGGGCATGGGCACAGGAAACAACGACTATGAACTGAATATTTCTTCAACCTGCCAAACCGACAATCCGCCAAAGAAATTTGAAGAAATGGCAAAGTATGGAAAGTGGATAGATGTGCTTCAAAATGGGGTGACAATAGTTCCACAAAATATGCGAGGACCCGACGGTTAAATTGTATTTCTCGGAAGTTTTCAGTGAAAAATGTATACCATGGAAGAGGGCAAGTCCGGTTGTCAATCTGTATAGTGCAGAAATGTGGGTGCTGTTTGTAGGACATAGAACTATAGAGGAAGTACTTTTCCCTTTAATATAGCTTCTGTGTCGCAAATGTGGTATGGATCGTTTTAGCACTTTTCCATCCGTAAATAAAGGCAATCTTGAGCTCACTAGCCCTGGAGATCATCTGCCAATTTGTATATCGCGAAGCTCCGAATGCTATTTGGAGGTCACAAAAAAGTAGAACTGAAATGTTGACCCACTCAGTGCACAAGTCCGCCTGCTAATTTGTATATCGTGCAACTCTAGGTGCCAGTTGTAGGAAACAGAACAATAGAGCGTCAATTTTAAGAAAGGGGAAGCAGTCGTTGTAAACATGTAAATCCGCCAAGTTGCGCAACAAGGCATTTTCAGGAAAAAAATGATTAAGTAACCAAGAAGAGAAACTAGAGGCAATAAAAGAGTGGGAAAATAGAAAGGCAGAAGGCAATTTTCGTAAGCTTGAATTGGTTTCAAAGAAGCCCTATTGTTGAAAAACCATCATTTTATACTAATTGTCAGCAAATACATTGTTCAAGATTAGATTTTATTGCAACATGTGCGTGTAAATATGTTCTTGATACATTCTTCCATGACTGTAACATATTAACTTAACTACTAAACTTCATTTTCTACTAATTTTCAGCAAATGCTTTGTTGAAGATTAGATTTTATTGGAACACGTGGGTGTAATTGTGTTCTTGATACATTCTTCCATGACTGAAACATATTAACTCAAGTATTAAACTTCTTGCATTATGGGTTGTTATCATCAAAACATAATAATTGCATGTTTAGAAACAAGAATAACGATTTCACTGCAACATTGTGCATTGGTATTTCTATGTTCTATCTACATTACAAAGAGAATTGAACGTTGGTTTGAAACTGTGCAATCCATTTTTTGTTTGCATAAAAGGCTAGTGGATTGACACAATACATTGTTATATAATTGTTAGATGTTCCATTTTAGAAAAAAATAACCCAAGTAAACACAATATCGAAGAAGTACGAGAGAACCGAACCATGCCAATGAGAACATGTGTTAAATCTAGAAAAGAAGCAACAACGAAGAGTCAAAGGAAAATATTTTTTAATAGAAAATCCATTAAAAAAACTAAGAAAAACACCGATTATTGTACATCTATCCTTAGAAATTGGACCCAGTTCTTCGGGCCAAAACATTGAACATATCTGTGACAAACACACGCACATGCAAGATCCTTGCAGTTTTCTCCTCGATGAATCATCCCTTGCTTAAATTGATAGTTTTCAGAAGCTTCCTGTGAGGAAGAAGACAAAAAAAGTTGTATGGAAAATGGAATAGCCCTTAGCTGAAATCGCCTATGCATAGTCCAAAAACATTTAGGAGCATAGGTTGCATGTGCAATTCTAGAGGGCCAAATTAGTCCATTCTGGGTGGAAGGAGATGACTAGTAGAAAATTGCCTTGCAGTAGCAAGAATTTTGGACCTGATTCCCGAAGATGTCAACCAATAACTTTTTGGCTTGAAATATATCTTTGGTAGCATCAACATATCATTGCTTTACAATGAAAATTTTCTGCCCATAATGGACTAATTTGTAACTCTGGAATTCCTACTTTCACGCTGCAAAGTGGCTATTGCATTTACCATCGGTTTATTTTTTGAAACTCCTTTTTTGAAACTGCCATCACTGAGCTGACAAGTTCCATCCATTATGGTTGATTTCAATTTCGGTGCAGGAGTGGGAATATTCTCTGCATTGCCATCATCCATTGTCATATCATTGCCCATCAGATCATCTTCTTCAGGCTCAAAATTCATGACATCAACTTCTACGAAAGCCATGAATGCAACTGGACAGGTTCTGTGAGCAGGCAGGGTTGCCTTGGAATTAATTGGCTTCAAATATATCTCTCGGTGTACCAAGGGATCATCTCATTTTTTTCTCCTAGGAGGAGGGAGATGAATAGTAAGAATATGCCTTGGAATAGTGGAACCTGTGGCCATTATTCCCTAATGTGTTTACTATGTCTGGACAGAAATGCTGCCACAAGTTATTAAGAATTTTCGTTTGCTGGAGACAATGTTTGAAAGGAAAATCAGGGAGGGATAATATAACCCTCATCAAATTATGGTTTAATGTGTATCAATGGAATATTTCCTTGAGCCTTTCACTGATCAATGACAAGCTCCAGGGTTCGTGCGGAATGAGCTGTCACCATCATAGCTCACTAATTGCACAATTAGAAAAAAGTGTGAAGGTGGCAGTGACGGAAAAGAGAGATTAAGAATTAGAAATTTCTTAAAAGTGCCAACCCACCGACGCACAAAAAAAAATATTGCATCGTCTTTGAAATGAATACTTGGAAAGAATAACATACTTTTGCGCAAATCTTAGTTTAATTCGTAGTAATAAAAAATCTTCTTCGGATTTCCAGACATTAATGACAATGTTAACGGTTCCTGCAGGATGACTACTACCATTAAATATTAATTATTGCACATCTAGAAACAAGTATGAAGGCAGTGATGATGGTGAAACTGATTCCAAGAAATACCTAAGTATGGAAAGTAGTCAGGAGGGTTACAAAATAAAAATGGCAGAAGATATATCCAGGAGACGTGAAGGGCTGATGGTCATATTGCATCTCAGTGACAGATATCGGCCGTCAATTTGTATGTCGCAGAATTTGTAAAAGGACCAACCAAACAAAAAGTGAAAGTATATGAGTCTATATTGACAATGTTCTTAGACATCATATTTAAAAATAAAATAAAAATAAAAACATCATATTTAAAAATTATTTTTACATATATATATAATTACTCCCTAGAACTCTTTTTTTTAAAACATTAAAATATTGCAGTGTTAATGAAAGCTGAAAATTTGTAAATCACGGAAGTTCGCGTGCTAGTCATAGGTAGGGGAACAACGGAAATGCAATGTTAAAGCCGCCTATGCAGGAACCCGCGTTTCAAAGAAGAAAAGCAAAGAGAAAAGAGAAACTAGAAATTTTCGAAAAAATGAGTAATACACACTAAATATCTACTTAGCCACTTTTTGGATCACGGGTTATTAGACTGGAGGGATCTAAATTGGGTATCCATTGTTCCCTGACCTACAAATAGCATTGAAAATTCCGCGATATACAAATTGGCCATCAGACCTATGGGTGGATCGCTTAAAATTGCACTCCTTTTGTTTCTTTTCATACAAAAAGTACTCACAGTTCCGCGATATACAAATTGGCAGATGGACTCAAGGGATAGTGGCCACAAATGTTTCATACAAAATTTCATTTCTATTGTTCCGTGTTGTTCAAACAACAGTCATAGTTTCACCATATAGAAATTCACAGATGGACTGCAGGGCTGGTAGGCCCAACCTTGCGAGTGTTTATAGGTGGTGATCCTTATGAACTATGTAACACTACCATTGGACTCATGGGATGGTGGGATCAAAAGTGGGGCTTCGTTGTTCCCTGCTCTACAAATAGCACCCACAGTTCCACGATATATAAATTGACAAGCCCATTTGCGGACTACTTGAATTTTAAGGGCCTCCTGTTGATGTAATAGCACAATTGGAATTAAACTCGTGAATCCCCAAGTATGAACTCTTACAAGGTATGGACACGAGGTTCTTATAGAGTTTGTATGGATCCTGTATTTCATACTTGGCCACTTTTTCGATTGTGGGTTCTCGGTTTGGCAGGCTCAAAGATGTTCCTCTATTGATACATATCCTACAAATAGCACCCAGAGTCGTGCGATATACAAATTGACTATTGAAGCTGTGGACTGGGTCACTCAACATTGCAATTCTATTGTACCCTGTCTTCTAAACATGATTAAGAGGAAACGAGTAGTACATAGTAAAGATGTACTTCTCAAAACTATGGACATGAGATTTTATAGAGCATGTATGGAGCCCTCATTCCATACTTAGCCACTATTTGGATGGCGGGTTCTCGGGCTGGCGGGTTCAAAATTGGCCCTCTGTTGTTCCATGCCCTACAAATAGCACCCACATTTCTGTGATATACAAATTGACAAGCAGACTTGCCAGCTATTTGAATTTTAAGGGACTTGTATTCATGTCATAGCACAATTGGACTTGGTCTAGTTTATATTCATTTATTACAATATCAAATGGGGAAGCGACCGGTCAGGCTGGTGATATAAAAGTAAGTGAAATACGAAGTCGTGAATCCGCCACCTTCCGCACCTACAAGTTTTTAGAAAAATGAGTAATACATACTAAGTATGTTCTCTTATAAACTATGGACATGAAATTTTTATAGATCATGTATGGATCAACCATTCCATATTTAGCCATTTTTTAGATAGGGGGATCTCGTGCTGGCAGGATAAAAATTGGGCCTCTATTGTTCTGTTCTCTACAAATAGCACCCACAATTCCAAGATATATAAATTGACAAGGGGACCTGCAGGATGGCTGACTCAACATTGCAATTTCATTGTTCTGTGTCCTCCAAATAACACTCGAAGTTCTACGATATATAGATTGACAGATGGACTCGAGGGCTGGTGGGTTCAAGTTTTCCATTATTTACAGATGGCAATCCCTATCAACTATCTAACATATCTAAAAACATTATTTTGAACACTAAATTATTAATATTACATATTGATATTGCAAAATTTAATTAGACGACAAAGTTTGTACAAGTTGGTCGGGCAAGTGACATAAACGTTTTCCAACAAACGAGCAATACATAGTAAACATGTACTTTTATAAAGTATGGACATGAGATTTTATAGAGCATATGCAGATCCCTCATTCCATACTTAGGCACTTTTTGGATCGCGGGTTCTTGGCATGGCGGGCTGAAAATTGAACCTCTATTGTTTTGTGTCCTACAAATAGCACCCAGACTTCTGCGATACACAAATTGATAGGCGGCCTTGCGGGCTGGTTGGCTCAACATTGCACTTTTATTGTCCCGTGGCGATTCCATATTAATTCCATATTTAGTCACTTTTTTGGATTGGGGCCTCTCGAGCTGAAAATTGGGCCTCTATTGTTCCACTCTCTACAAATAGCATCCACAATTCCGCAATATACAAATTCACAACTAGACCTGCGGGCTGGCTGGTCAACATTGCAATTTAATTGTTCTGTGTGCTCCAAATAGCACTCGAAGTTATGCGATATATAGATTAACAGATGGACTCCAGGTAAATTATTAATATTAAATATTGATATTGCAGAATTTAATTAGACGAGAAAGTTTGTACAATCTGGTAGGGCGAGTGATATAAAAGTATTCCGAAAAATGAGAAATACATAGTAAACATGTACTTTTATAAAGTATGGACATGAGATTTTATAAGGCATATGTGGATCCCTCATTCCATACTTAGGCACCTTTTGGATCGCAGGTTCTCGACCTGGCGGGATGAAAATTGAGCCTTTTTTGTTCCATGTCCTACAAATAGCACCTATAATTTCGTGATATACAAATTGATAGGCAGACTTGCGGGCTGCTTGACTCAACATGAGATTTTGTAGATTATATGCGGATCCCTCATTCCATACTTAGGCACTTTTTAGATCGTGGGTTCTCGGCCTGGCTCACTACAAATTGAGCATCTATTGGTCTGTGTCCTACAAATAACACCCAGGCTTCTGTGATATACAAATTGACAGGTGGACTTGCAGGCTGGTTGGTTCAACATTTCATTTTTATTGTCCCGTAGCGATTTTGTATTAATTCCATATTTAGCCACTTTTTTGGATCGGGGGCTCTTGGGCTGAAAAATGGGCCTCTATTGTTCCATGCTCTACAAATAGCACCCACAATTCCACAATATACAAATTGACAACCGGACCTACGAGCTGGCTAGTCAACATTGCACTTTCATTGTTCCATGTCCTCCAAATATCACTCGGAGTTCCATGATATATAGATTGACAGATGGGCTCGAGGTAAATTATTAATCTTAAATATTGATATTGCATAATTTAATTAGATAAGAAAGTTTGTACAATCTGGTCGGGCAAGTGATATAAAAGTATTCTGACAAACAAGCAATACATAGTAAACATGTACTTTTATAAAGTATGGACATGAGAGTTTATAGAGCATATGCAAATCCCTCATTCCATACTTAGGCACTTTTTGGATCGCGGGTTCTCAGCCTGGTGGGATGAAAATTGAGCCTTTTTTGTTCTGTGTCCTACAAATAGCACCTATAATTTCATGATATACAAATTGACAGGAAGACTTGCGGGCTTCTTGACTCAACATGAGATTTTATAGATTATATGCGGATCCCTCATTCCATACTTAGGCACTTTTTAGATCGTGGGTTCTCGGCCTGGCTCACTACAAATTGAGCATCTATTGGTCTGTGTCCTACAAATAACACCCAGACTTATGTGATATACAAATTGACAGGCAGACTTGCGGGCTGGTTGGTTCAGCATTTCATTTTTATTGTCCCGTAGCGATTCTGTATTAATTCCATATTTAGCCATTTTTTTGGATCGGGGGCTCTCGGGATGAAAAATGGGCCTCTATTGTTCCATGCTCTACAAATAGCACCCACAATTCTGCAATATACAAATTGACAACCGGACCTACGAGCTGGCTGGTCAACATTGCACTTTCATTGTTCCATGTCCTCCAAATATCACTCGGAGTTCTATGATATACATATTGACAAATGGACTTGAGGTAAATTATTAATCTTAAATATTGATATTGCATAATTTAATTAGATAAGAAAGTTTGTACAATCTGGTCGGGCAAGTGATATAAAAGTATTATGACAAACAAGCAATACATAATAAACATGTACTTTTATAAAGTATGGACATGAGATTTTATAGAGCATATGCAAATCCCTCATTCCATACTTAGGCACTTTTTGGATAGCGGGTTCTCGGCCTGGTGGGCTGAAAATTGAGCCCTTTTTGTTCCGTGTCCTACAAATAGTACCCATACTTCCGTGATATACAAATTGAGAGGCGGACTTGCGGGCTGCTTGACTCAACATTGAACTTTTATTGTTTCGTGTCCTCCAAACAACACTTGGAGTTCTGCAAAATAGAAATCAACAGGACTCCACCACTGGCAGGTTCAAGATTACAATTGTTTAGGGATGGTCATCCTATCTAACTTTATCTAAAAACATTATTTTCAAATACTAAATTATTAATATTAAATATTGATATTGTACAAGTAAATTACATTAAATTATTAAAGGATGTTAAATTGCTTATTTTTAAAAAAATGAAGGAAACAAAAGAAAGTTTTTTTAAAATTCTATTACCGCAAGCATAACAAGGATCAATTTAAATTTTAAGGGCCTCTTGTTCATATGATAGCACAATTATACTCTGCAAAGTATATATTCGTTGATTTCAAATTATTCAAGGAAATTAATTTTACCAAGTTCATCGAATAAGAAAAAATGCCAAAACAATGACCAATTTGAATTTTAAGGGACTCTTGTTGATATGATAGCACAATTGCACTTCACACACTATATATTCGTTAATTTCAAATTATTCAAGAAAAATAATTTTACCAATTTCATCGATCAAGGAAATCTGCTAAAACAAGCCACATAGTACATTTGTGTCATAATGCCATAGAAACTATCAGGCGGATCTGCGGGCCAGCTGGCTAAAACCTTCAATTATATTGTTCTGTGTTCTCCAAAGAATAGTTGGAGTTCTGAAGTATACAAATTGGCAGACAGAAAAAATAACCAAGAACCAACCAAACTTCAAACAGGCCACAAGCAAGTTCCCAGAAGGTTCCATAGAGCAAAACCCATCGGCCTTTGCACCAAACAATTTGATATACAAAGAAAAGATGTCTCCGCATTTGTTTTCTCTTGCATCTGGTATATGTTGCCAGTAGAAAATAACCGGGGCCATGGGATATATGGGGTTTGATGCCATGCTAATATTATGCGTGTGCAATCCAAGCTAGCCAAGTCCACCGAACATTCATCTGGATGTTGAACAGATATTACAGAGACACATGAGGTGTTTTCCTTTCTTGCCAAAGTTTGATATATATATATATATGTGTGTGTGTGTGTGTGTGTGTGTGTGTGTATTTCCCCTTCTTCAGCCAATATGAAAAATTGCATTGTCCTCATTTAAGGTGAATTTTCTATGTATCCGAAGCTCCCACAACATGTACACACTACTTGCCTTTTTCTGTAAATAAGTTTCATACGAAAACTCTGCCAACTCAGGAAGCACATTTTGTAACAGAGGTTTCCTAACTGTACAATGCATAGTTGTGTTTCCCATGGTTTAGATAACAACATTGACGCAATGTCCATGTATATATGGAAATTTTTCACCGCATCGCATACAATCAATCATATCATCACTTATCAAAGTAGAAGTAGAAGAATGGGAGTTGCATTTTTCACATACGGGTTCAAAGGGGGTCGAGTACACATTGGCTGTAACTAAAACACCTTCAACCTAGGAACGCGAGCATAGGAATTAATACATTTAACAATATAATACACAACTGCACCCCCCCCTCCCCTTAAAAAAAAAAAAAGTAAACAGGTGCATAAATTTGTGCAAGGTTATTTCTATAAGAAAAGCGAGGATGATTTTGTGGATGTATAAACACAACAGTTGTAGAGTTAGTTAGTTTCTTCAAATCCTCTACTCTATCTGCTCACAACTCTGTTACAAACGTTGCCTAAGTTGTCTGAAAGATCCTTTCTCTAACATCCCTCTTCTTTGTTATATTTTGAACAACATAAGTGGAATCTGCCCTTTATGCAATTGTTGTTCCATTGATCAAAATAAATCTGAATATGTATTGAACAATTGTAGCTACAACATGGAACAATGAAATATTTGTGTAACTTATCTGAGATACATGCACATGCAAAAGTAAAGGACAAAACTGAATATGAAAAGAAGTACCATTGCCTTGTTGTTGTTCAACTCTCCATCTTTTATATGGAGAGCGTGTTGCGAGCCAAATTTTCTTGCCAGTGTGATAGTTGCCCTCATCATTCCAATTGGGTAAATAGCAGTGCTCCGTGCAAGCTGGTTGATCGTCAAATCCAGGTTGAAACTATATTTTGAACAAACAATGGGAACTTTTTCCACAATGCTTGTTTCGTTCAGTGAAATAATTCGATCACAATCACCACGGTCATATACTATTTTGGGCAATATATTAAAATTTGTAATGGATATCCCATTACATGGAAATATCTTTTCTGCATGTTTTTGGACAAGTTGTGGAGGAATAGTCAGTGTCACTATCATCGTGGCCTCCTTGTTTGTCATGTAAGCATGCATAATGGATCTACTTGTGTTTTCCTTGTCCAAGTAGGTGCTATAGACAACCATTATGTCCCCGATGAACAGTTGTCTAGATCAACGATTGTTCAAGCCCTCTATTGACAGTACTTTGGATGTCACAACTCTAGATCTGATGACATTTTTTGAACAGGAAAACTAAAGTGAATGGTAGTGTGATTTTTTTTTTTGTGTATTCTTCTTTCACTAGCATAAATCTACAAGTACACGCATAGCTTTGATGAACTATGGAACCAGAGTTTCGCAACCACACCTCTTAGTCTGTGGAACATGCAGCGCATTCAAAGTCTCACTTGTACTTGTTGATACTTCTTGTGAGCTGCAAACCACGTATTGAAGATGACATCAGCATATCTACCATGCCATAGATGCATATATACCACAGGATATTTGTTTAGTAAACATAGTAAGAGAAGAGTGCATGCATCTTTACCTTTGGCCTTGTTAGTCTGCTGATGTCTAGGATGACTGACTTCTCATGCCCATGTCACTAGTCCAACTTTTTCTGATGCAAGCATGTGCAGATGAACATCAGGACTAAACAAGTGTATGCATTGTATATTGTGCATTAGAAGGAATAAATAACTGTAAAACTGCATGCATATGATTTTGTTAACTGGAGAAATGTTTAAGAATAAACAGGGCATGAGCACGGGGCACCATGGCCAATCTGTATATCGCAGACCCCCAGAAGCAATCTTCAACCTGCCAGCCTGGCACTCACAATTGAGAAAGTGGGTAACTATGGAATAAGGTAGAAGCATGACCACATATGTGAATCCGTTGGTTCGCCAACCGACGCATGAAGGAATTTTCGGAAAGCACACTAAGCAGATGAATTAGAAAACAAAAGGAATAATAAAAATGGAAAAAGTAGAAATAGGCAGGGAAGAAAGGCCCATTATTGCCAAGCCATCGTTTTCAAGTCTAATATTATATGCCCCCACCCGGTTTTTATATTTAATTTACCAGCGCACTTGGTATACCTTTTAGAAGATTGTACCACAGAACCCTCTGCTCACATACAAACCAATTCATCTCCCTGTCCAAGCAAACTGTTTTTTCCAAGGTAGCAACGCCGAATATGCAATGCACATGAAGGAAAGTTAGTATGAAGATAGACATCTAAAAGAAAGAGAAATAGGTCTATTTACCTACCAAAGAGTCCATCGTCCTGTCCAACCATTCTATTTGTTTAAATGTAGCAATGCAACAAAAACACAATGGACATGAACTAGCTAATTAGTATGCAGGAAGGCATGTATTGAAGATAACTTATAATGAAGATGGACATGTAAAAGAAAGAGAAAGAGGGTTGTTTTCCCGTGAAAGAGCCCATCGTCATCTCCACCTATTTGTTTTGTTTAAATGTAGGAATGAAGTGAAAACACAGCGAGTGAAGCAGGTTAGTATGCAGGAAGGCATGTAACGAAGATAACTTGCCATGTAGGAAGGCACACAACAAGTACATATAATAAACTAGTTGAACACATATACAAACCATAAATGAAATACAAAACAACACAATATGAAACATCAGTACATGCATGCACCTTTCTATATCCTCTTCAACCGATGCAGTGGAGACTCCCTCTTTTTCTCTAGCTATTCTGTTTTTTTGAATGTGGTAACACACAAAATACAATGAACATCAATGGACGCTGGTATTCACCGGATAACAAGAAATATGTACATACACTAAAAAAGACTCAATGAATAGTCTAGAAAGGCAGAAACATGAACCTTTGTGCTTCTCTATCCATGGTTGTAAACGTGTAATTTTTTTCCCTGCCCAAAATATATTACAAGGCACAACATATCACGCAATTGTATGGTCGTAGCTAAACGATTTTTGTTTTTCCATGGCAATTTATCCAAATATGCTTCCACCGATGGAAATAGATGTTCTTTATCCTCTACATAGACTGTTGTGCCCATGATACAAGTTTTCGGTTTTCCATGGCAAACTACCCAGACATGCTTCTAGAGATCTAAATATAATCTTGCAGAAACTTTTCTACACATATCATATCTCAAGCAAAACACAAATTGTATCGTGCGCACACCAGTCTATGTAGAGGAGAAAGAACATGTAATGTCATATCAACACATCTGACAATACATGGTTTATAAATGTATCCTGCATACATATTCTTTATTCCAACAAAAGAACAATGGATATTGCAATTTCACATGTGATCCTCAAACAATTTTTCATGCAACTATTTTCTTTCATGCCAGCAGTGAAGCACCAGGAAAATATCACAGAATAACAGATATTATCCTCAGTAGACAGGGAAAATAACACAACTGGATGTTGACTCCTGGGTGTAGGGTCTGAA
>JASDQU010281014.1:3281-14698 GCA_032191745.1 Picea mariana
GGAATGGATTGGTTGGAAAAAAGACATAAAAATACATTTACATGTCTTGATGGAAATGGAAAACAGAGCATTGTGAAAGGAGTTCCAAGACCCATCTATATAAGGGATATTTCAGCCTTACAACTAAAAAGTTGTTTTAGGAAGGATTTCAACTATACACAACTCATGTGGAAGATATAGATAATACAAAAGGGCCAAGCCTTGAAGATTTCTTGGTGCTACGGGAATTTGAAGATGTATTCCAAGAAATACCAGGATTGAAACCAAGGAGATAGATATATTTCTCAATTGATTTAGTGCTAGGAGTTTCCCCGGTGTCAAAAACACCTTACAAAAATGAGCCCACCAGAGTTAAAAGAATTACAAATGTAGTTGGAGGAATTGTTGAAGAAGTACATACGTTTAAGTGTTTCACCTTGGGGAGCACCACTAATTTTTTTCAAAAACAAGGAGGGAACCTTGAGGTTGTGTATTGACTTCTGACATCTGAACAAGTACACTATAAAGAACAAGTATCCTCTACCCCAAATTGATGACCTCTTTGATCAGCTAAGAGGAGAAAATGACACCGACGCATGCTCCCTCACAACCCACAGGTCGAAAGGTCCATGTCCGCAAAGGATCTTTTCTCTTCTCTCAGCCCGAAGAACTCTCTAATCGGATCTTCTATTTCCCTATCGGGAAATCTACACCCACAACAACTCTCTCACGGGATCTCCCTCTTTCCACTTGGGAGATTGGACTTCGCAACTTTGCGAGTCTAGTGGTTGAGCGTTGGTTTCTCGAATCCTCGAAACCTGACACAAGTCAACGCTGACCTTTTCCTTTCCCTTATCGAGATTTTCTCTATCGTGATTTTGGTACTCACGATGTCAAACAACTTGGTTCTCTAACTCCCGACTCCTGATATTCCAATACTTCGACACACGCACGAGTTTGACCTTTCAACGGTCCTTCATTCCATTGATGTTTCGGATTTCGCAATATCGTGAATCCTAATACAATTGTTTCGAGACTTCTCGCCACAAAAACTCGAAAGGGTGTGCCACCTGTCCACCTCACTAACTCTTGTGGCCCACACTATTACTTTGGCTGTTGGGATATTGCGTTTCATGATTTCACGACTCCTGTTGCCAAATCTTCGACTCTTCCTCTCATGAAGTCCCGATATGGAAATCCACATGTAGATCCGACAACCCTTATGGCTCGGATCCACGGTCCTGCCCCTCCTGAGCTTTGAACCCTTTGGGAGTACTCACCGTATCTCCCCTGCTCCTCTATGAGATCTAACGGTCCATGGAATGTCGTGAATCCTCCTCGTAGAATACCAACTGTCCATTCCTCCTTGATGATTTCTATGAATGACCAAGTGTTCCTCCACGAAACTCACCCACCTGCGGCGCAAACTTATGATGCTTCTTGCAAACTTCAAGTCACGGATTCCTTACGCTGTCCTTCAACAACTTCGAAGGCCTTATCCTTCCTGATATTTTCCACGGCTTTCAATTCCTCAGAAAACCGTTTGCACGCACTCCTTGCGGCCACTTTTCAAACACCTCGAAGTGCTTGAACTTCCCTCGACTCTGTGCGCTCCTGCAGTAGCAGTCCCTCGACGTTTCACTCAGGTCCACAACCCTAAGACTTCACTCAGCCTACGCACTCCTTGCATGGTTCCTGTGCCCAACTACACCTTTTGGGTGAATGAGAACAAAAGTTAAACTATCTCTGTCCTTTTTCAACACACTCCTTACGGACAACTTCAACTGCACTCCTTGCAGGAACTCTTGCTCAGATAGAGAAACTCATTCCTACTTCCTCTCAGACTTCAAAATCAAACATGAAATCATATACACAGCATATAAATCAGATGTATAATAGGAAGCAAACATTCATGAGCATACATTCAACATACATACACAGAGAACAAACACAAAGCTATGAATTTGAATCAAAGATTTTTCTATTAATTCAAATGTCTGTACATGGGTGTTCTACACATCTCTCTCTTTGCTTTTCTTCTATGCTCTTCTTTCTACTTCTTCAATTATGTTATAATACACAATGAGGGTGTCTATATCCCATTTCCCTCTTGCTCTCTAGAAACTATCTAATCTAGAATTAAATTCTACCTACTTGCATTAACTACTATAAATGCCTTCTATCTACTAAGGATGAGAGAGAATCGCTCAAGGTCCATTTACAATATACAAGTGCACCTTCATTAAATTTCCACATTTATGTCTGTGCATCAAACCCAAGAGAATTTCAAAAATTTGTGCTGGCTTGTCCAACTGTCTTCCGCTTCCACGCTGGCTCGCTTGATGTTGGTGATGCTCCTACATCATACTCCTTGGCTTGAAGAATTTCATGGGCTCCTATCCATGAGCTCCCGCACAGTCTGTCCATGCTTATGGATTTTCGCTTCATTCTCCCAGCTGGCATCTTCAACTAGATGGTCCTTCCACTTGACTAGATATTCAAAGTATTCTCTCCTCCTGGTCTTTCTACTAGTTTGTTTGTCCAGTATGTGCTCCATCTGTGGCTTATCTGCAACTGGCATCTACTTTTGCCACTGGATCACTGGTTGTTCATCGTTTGCTCCTACTTCGTCAGGTTTATATTGGTACAAATTAGAGATATTGAATATCAGAGAAATTCCGATCCCATCAGGTAATTCAATCTCATAAGCATTTGCCCCAAATTTCTTCAAGACCTTACATGGCCCAATTTTCTTCATCTTCAAATTGTTATATGTTCCTCTCGGAAACCTTTCTTTTCTTAAATGTGCCAAAATCAAGTCACCAACCTCAAATTGAAGTTGTCTTTTGTGTTGATCTCCTCTATGCTTATACTCCTAACTTGAACTCTGCAGTCACTCCTTCACCTGGCTGTGAAGTTCTTTCATCGCCTCTGTGAATTCTTCTGCACTAGCACTCCTAGTCGCAGTCTGTTCTGAATCCCTTAGTTCAGAGATTCCTCTCAGCTACATACCATAGACAATATGAAATGGACTCTATCTTGTTCTTCTATTTACTGAGTAGTTATATGCAAACTCTGCCTGTGGTAATATGCTGTCCCACTGGCTGTGGTGTTCTGTCACCAGGCTTCTCAGCAAGTCTCCCAGACTTATGTTCACCACTTCTGTCTATCCATCCATCTGAGGATGATACACTGAACTAAACAACAAGTTAGTTCCCAGCTTGTTCCATAAGGTCCTCCAAAAATGTCTTATGAATTTAGTATCTCGATCCGAAACTATACTCCTCGGAAACCCATGAAGTTGAATGACCTCTTTGAAAAATAGATTCACAATGTGAGTTGCATCACTGGTTTTATGACATGGAATGAAGTGTGCCATTTTGGAAAACCTATCCACCACTACAAAGATTGAATCAAAACCTCTTTGTGTTCTTGGCAACCCCAATACAAAATCCATGCTAATCGCGTCCCACGGCTTCTCAGGTATGGGAAATGGTTGATAAAACCCCGCATTATGTCTTCTCCCCTTCGAATGATGGAACATTCTACACCTGTCTACAAATTTCTTGATGTCTAATCGCATTCGCGGCCAAAAATATGACTCATTCAGCTTTGTGAACGTCTTTTCATGACCAAAGTGCCCTGCCAATCCTCCACTTTGTTTCTCCTTTAGCAAGTTCTCCCTCATGGAGCATTTCAGAATACACAGCTGATTGCCTTTAAACAACAGTCCTTCCTGGATCATGTCGTCTGTCCAAGGGCTTATATCTCTGAGAAATTGATTCTCAGTTGCTTCATATGCCTCTTTGAAATCCTGATCATCTGCGTACATGTCCCTGAGATCCTCAAAACCCAATGTTTTGACTCGAAACTCCTGCAAAAGCAAACACTTCCTGCTCAAAGCATCAACAACTTTGTTAGCAGTACCAGAAATATGTTTAATCACAAATGTGAAATTCTACATATGCTCAACCCATTTGACATTTCTTTGATTCAACTTCTCCTGTTGATTCACAAACTGCAGTGCATGATTGTCAATGTACAATACAAACTCTTTCGGAATCAAGTAATGCCTCTATTTCTTTA
The DNA here is from genome assembly GCA_032191745.1 of Picea mariana. Taxonomy (NCBI): domain Eukaryota; kingdom Viridiplantae; phylum Streptophyta; class Pinopsida; order Pinales; family Pinaceae; genus Picea; species Picea mariana. The sequence goes on from JASDQU010281014.1 coordinate 7,347, forward strand.
ATGCCTGTATGATAGCATAAAACTCCGTATCATAAGTGGACTATTTTACTTTCACTTCATTCAGCTTCTTGCTAAAGTATGCTATCGGCCTGTCTTCCTGACTTAAGACTGCCCCTATTGCAAACCCACTTGCACCGCATTTCACCTGAAATGTCTTTCGAAAATCCGGCAACACCAAAACTGGTTGTTTTGTAATCTTCCTCTTCAACAGATTGAAACTCTTCTCAGCCTCTTCACTGAAAAGATTTGTGTCTTTTCTTCACTGTATCCATCATTGCTGCACTAATTCCACTGAAATTTCTGATGAACTTTTGGTAGAAACTAGCCAATCCATGGAAACTTCTCACCTCAAAAATATTCTTTGGTGATGGCCGATTCTTGATTACCTCCACCTTATTTGGATCCATCCTCAACTCATCTACAGAAATAAAAAATCCCAAGTAAATGAGCTCTATCTTCATGAATGAGGATTTCTTCACATTTATCAACAACTTCTCCTGCTGTAACCTCTTCATCACTGTAGCCAAATGCTTCAGATGCTCTGCCACTGTCTTACTGTAGATCAGTATGTCATCTAAATACACAATGACAAATTTCCTGATGAACTCCCTCAGGACTTCATTCATCAACCTCATGAAGGTACTCGGTGCATTTGTTAAGCCAAATGGCATAACAAGCCATTTATACAACCCTTCATTTGTTTTGAATGCTATTTTCCACTCATCACCTTCTCTCATGCAGATTTGGTGATAATCGCTTTTCAAATAAATCTTTGAAAAATACTTTGCTCCACTCAAGCAATCCATAAGATCATCCATCCTTGGCAATGGAAATCTGTACCTGATAGTTACCTTATTAATCACCCTCAAGTTAGTACACATCCTCCAGCCTTCATCTTTCTTCGAACTGAGTACTGTTGGAACAACACACAGAATCAAGCTTTCCCTGACCAAACCTTTGTCCAACAAGTCTTGGAATTGCCTTTTAACCTCTTCATTGTCTTGTGGTGTCAATCTGTACGTGGCTTTATTTGGAAAACTAGCTCCTGGTATGAGGTCAATATGATGACTCACACTTCTGATCGGTGGTAATGATCGAGGCAATTTGTCCACTACTATATCATCGAACTCTTCCAGCAGTTCCTGGATCTCTTCTGGTAAATCATCCACTCTTGTGTTGGTCAAAACAATCTTTGGTTTACTGAACACAAATAATTTTTTATCCTCCTTCTTATTAACCTCTGTAAGAAGTTCCTTCCCACTCATGAGAAGCACTGTGTTGCTTACTTCCAGCTTCACCTCCTTATCCTTAATTGGAAGCAACATGTGTGTCCTCCAATTCTTCTCTAGGGTGTAAGTGTTCATTCTCCCATAATGAATCACATTTCTGTTGTACTTCCATGGTCTACCCAACAATATATGACAAACATCCATAGGAATGACATCACACAATATCTTATCATTATATCCTCCTATCTTAAATTCAACTAAACACTGTTTAGTGACAATTACCTGGTGTCCTTTTTGTAGCCACGAAATTCTGTATGGGCTTGGATGATCAATCGTCTCCAGCTCCAGCTTCTCTACCATTTTCGTAGAAACAAGATTATCCATGCTACCACTGTCTACAATGACCTTGCATACCCTGTCCTTGGTCTTGAAAGCAGTCCTAAAAAGTCAGGTTCTTTGGATTGAACTCTCCACCTCCTTCTCAGGTGTCAAAAGAGATTTTCTCATCATCAACGATCTTCTGCCTTCAGCGTCTTCTGCCTCAACATCCCACCTCTGTGCTTTGGCAATGTGAGCTTCTCCAATCTCCTTCTTTTTATCTGGACACTCGTAAGACTTGTGCCCATTCTTTCCACATCTGAAGCATGTAATGACTCGACCTCTTCCCCTTCCTCTACCTCTAGTACGAGGAAAAGTGTTGTTGTTAGCATAATCTCCTCTCTGCTTAGTATGTTGTCCTCTTCATTCAACATATAGCCCATGCTATGAACTTCCACCTCTCTCTGTTTGAGTCTAAGGTTTCTTCCAGTCTTCCTTAGGCTTCTGGTACTTGTCTTGGGAAACTGATTTGCCTCTGGGTTGACTTCTACCTCGACCCCTCTGACTCTGCTTTCGGCTCAGCTTCTCTTCCGCTTTTAGAGCCATCTGATAAGCATCTTCCACCCTTCAGATGGTTACCATGATCATCTCATCCTGAATATCATAGCTCAGGCCATTCATGTATCTGACAACCTTCTCATCATCCCTCTCCTGATGACCTTCCCTGATGTTCAACTTATATAATTCCTTACTATACTCCTTCACTGATATCAACTTCTGTCTTAGGGTCTGCATCCTCCTGAACAGTGTGATCTGGTAGTCTCTAGGGATGAATTTTTCCTTCATCTTTGTGATTATCCTGTCCCAGATTTTGATCTTTTGCTTTCCCTTGCAACGTCTATCAGCTTGTAGTTCATCCCACCACAATACTGCATGTCCCTTCAATATTGTGACATCATTCTTGACTTTCTTTTCCTCTTCGACATCTTCATAGTCGAAGTATGTATCTAGAGATCTAATCCAATCTAGAAGCTCCTCTGCATCCAAGTTTCCCTCATAAACTGGAATGTCCATTTTCTCTCTTGCACCCATCCTTGCAATAGATCTTATCAAACGCTTTTTTGATGCATCCTTGGTTGCAACTTCTCCTTCACGTTTAGCCTCAATCTCACTTTCGAAATCACTGAGATCCCCATCACTGACTGTGCATCTTTGCGGTGTATCCATGTCTGCGAGTCTAGCTCATAGATCACGCATCTCTCTCTCCATAACTGGATCTGTCATCTGCCTGCCTCTTCTTCTCGACATTTCCCTCTCCTTTGGATTGGGTGACTGTCTATCTCTTCTCCTCGGCGGCATGATGAATTCTCTTCCCTTCTCTTCTATAAAAAACAAAGAACTTTTCTGGGATCTGATACCAATTGACGCCATGAATTTGAATCAAAGATTTTTCTATTAATTCAAATGTCTGTACATGGGTGTTCTACACAGCTCTCTCTCTACTTTTCTTCTATGCTCTTCTTTTTGCTTCTTCAATTATGTTACAATACACAATGAGGGTGTCTATATCCCATTTCCCTCTTGTGCTCTAGAAACTGTCTAATCTAGAATTAAATTCTACGTACTTTCATTAACTACTATAAATGCCTTCTATCTACTAAGGATGAGAGTGAATCACTCAAGGTCCATTTACAATATACAAGTGTGCCTTCATTAAATTTTCACATTTATGTTTGTGCATCAAGCCCAAGAGAATTTCAAAAATTTGTGTTGGCTTGTCCAGCTGTCTTCCGCTTCCACGCTGGCTCGCTTGATGTTGGTGATGCTCCTGCATCAACAAAGATATTTTCAAATATTGACCTGAGGACAGGATACCATCAGGTAAGAATCAAGGAAGAAGGCATTCATAAGTCGACCTTTAGGACCAGGTATGGGCATTATGAATTTGTAGTGGTGACATTTGGACTAACCAATGCACCAACTATATTCATGTTCTTAATGAATGGCATATTCAGAAATTATTTGGATAAGTTTGTTATAGTATTCTTGGATGACATACTTATCTATTCTAATTTTGAAGAGGAGCATGAACATCACTTAATACTAGTATTGCAAGTACTGAGAGAACATCACTTGTATGAAAAGTTGAGTAAGTGTTATTTTTATCAAAATCAGATCCATTACTTGGGACACATTATTTAAAAGTAGGGAATAATAGTAGATCCAGAGAAGATCGAAGCCATTAGAGGATGGCCAACACCCAATAATGTGTCAGATGTCATATATTTTATCGGATTAGTTGGCTACTACATAAGGTTCATAGTAGGGTCCTCTAACATCGCTCATCCCATCACTTCCTTTCAAAAGAAGGGAACTAAATTTGAATGGACACTCAAGTGTGAATTTTGTTTTTAATCTGTTGAAGGAATTACTTACTAGTGCACCTGTGTTAAAGATTGTTGACCCAAATGAAAGTTTTGTGGTATGTACAAACACATGTAAGGAAGGACTTGGGGGAGTCCTCACACAAAATGGACATGTCATTGGATATGAGTCCAGAAAGATTAAGGAACATGAGAGGAACTATGCCATCCACGATTTGGAACTTGATGCCATTGTCCATGCCTTGAGGATTTGAAGGCATTATCTCATGGGGAAAAAATTTGAATTAAGGACAGACCACATTGGCATGAAGCATCCTTTTGAACAACCGACCATGAATGCCAGACAAACAAAGATGGATGGAATTTTTAAGTGAATATGACTTCGATATCAAGCATATCAAAGGAAAGGAGAATAAAGTTGTAGATGCGATTAGTAGAAGAGTGCATCTCATGCATGCTACTATTGTCAGTATGCATCAGTCAGACTTGAAGAGAAGAATTTTAGATGGTCTTGTTACAGATCAACATTACCTACAAGTAAAGGAAAACTTACAACAAGGAAATGTACAACAAAAAATAAATGAGTATGAGATAAAGGAAGACGAATTACTCATGCATAAAAATAGAATCTATGTTCCTAGTTTTGGAGAACTAAGGAATTTGGTACTGAAGGAAATGCATGATGTTCCTTATGCTAGACATCCTGGTTACTAGAAAACAATTATAGTAGTAAGAAGCCAGTTCTTTTGGTAGAGAATGAAGAAGGATGTTTCTAATTACATCGCTCGATGTATGTAATGTCAGAAGGTGAATGTTGAGCATAGGCACCCAGCAGGGTTGCTACAACCATTGTCAATCCTAGAGAAGAAATGGGAAGTGATCACCATATATTTCATCACGAGATTACCCAAAACAAATAAGAAACATGATTCAATCATGGTGATGGTTGAAAAATTAACAAAGGCTACTCATTTTGTGCCTGTGAAGACAACAAATACAATGGATAATATTGCAGAAAATTTTCATGAAGGACATTGCTAGGTTGCATGGGATACCTAGGAAAATCGTCTAAGACAGAGATACAAAGTTTACCTCCAATTTTTGGAGGGGATTGTTTAAATTTTTTGGAACAAATCTAAAATTTAGCACCACATATCATCTTCAGGAAGATGGGCAAATAGAGAGGTTCAATCAAATAATTGAAGATATGTTGAGTATGTATGTGATGGATAATCCATGTAAGTGGGAAGATTACTTACACTTGGTTGAGTTTGCATATAATAATGGGTATCAAGATTCATTAAGAATGAGCCTATTTGAAGCCTTGTATGGTAGGAAATGTGATACTCGAGTAAGTTGGGACAACCCATCAAATAGAGTGGTACTTGTCTTGGAGTTTTTCAAGAACATGGAAGACTAGGTGGTTAAGATCAAACAGAATTTAAAGGCATCTCAGGATAGAGAGAAAGTTTATGCAGACAAGAACATGACCACTAGAGAATTGAAAGTAATGTACCATGTACTTTTGAAATTTAAGCTCAAGAAACTCACTTTGAAATTGGGTAGTTGTAAAAAGAAGGGAGACATATTCTATGGTCCATTTGAAATATTAGACATAATAGGGCTAGTTGCATACATGCTTGCATTGCATGCTTCGATGAATTTGATCAATGTATTTCATGTATCTTTAATAAATAAATATGTACATGACCCTAACCACGTTATTGATTGACATCTGATTCAGGTGGAGACAGAGGGAGACTTTTAGGTTTAGCCAGTGCGGGTATTGGACATAAAGGTCAAAATTCACTAGAATTGAATTATAGAGATGGTAAAAGTTTAGTGTACCTGCTACGGTCTTGAAGATGCTACCTAGGAGAATGAAGATGCCATGCGGGCAGAGTACCCACATATTTTTAAATAAATTTGAGATTTGGATCTCTATTTTGTATATGCACTGAGGAAAGTGCCAAGTTAAGGGGGATGGGATGTAACACCCCAGGTTTCAAACCCCCATTTTAAATAATGTATTGTTACAATGTTGAGATTATTGAGTGCCCAAACAATTATTAAAGGGCCAGTATGCCCAAGAAATGTAATGTTTTGATCATTATTAATAATAAACACATCGCATGTTGCTAGACGGACAAGGACTAGAGTTATAGGGGGCTATTATTCCACAAGAGAGGGGGCTTGAGGGGATAAATTTTTATTCCTATGTTAATTACCCTTTTTTTCTAAGGGAGGGGATCGATTACGTGAGCTTCTTGGGGAAGGCCAGGAGGTTCTTGATTCCCCACGAAAAATACTTAAACCTATCCTTGGTTTGATTGTGGGGTTGGTCATTGGCACATCCTCTCCTTCAATCCTGCATTCATACCATTCTTTCCCTCACACCATTTCATGCACTCACTCACCCATTCATTGGTCCATCCCCACCTACATCTTAGTTGGGGTAAAGGGAAATGAACTGTTGAATATTAGCCACAAGATAATTGGTTGTAATGGTTGCTGGTGCAATCTAGCCATGACTTGGGGCCTACATGTCTGAGATGCATTGTCATGTGCCCAGGTTTTCTCACAACTATGAGACATGAGAGTTCCAACATTGATATTCTAGAATAGCTATGCTGGAGGCCGTGGAAAAAGGAGAAGGACTACTTGAGGGACTGCATGTCAGTGAATAGTGGAGGTCCATTCTCTTTAGTGGTACAAGATGGGTGGAAGAGAGTTGGGTACTTGGATTGTTGTGGGTGCTGGGAAACCCGTGAGAGCTTCATAGTTGATTGGTTTGGGAACCCAAGTACACTTTGGAACCATCCTTGTGGATTCATATCCCTATCTCGGGGGTGACACTATTGTTGATATTTGGAGCAATGGTGTCTACGGTTGGGTGGAACATCCTTAGTCTGCAGTCAGTTGGTGTCGTCTTTTTATAAAGATAAGTGCTCTATGTTGTGATATTATTATCTGTGTATGAATGTATTCCACTGTGTATTTTAATTATCATTTAACTAAATCTTAGATTATGCATGCTTGATGGATATTGATGTGCATGTCGTTAAATTTGTTATCTTATGTGTCCTTATTAAATAAAGAAGGTACCAGTAAGAGTATGAATTCAAAGGGTGGTCTTAAAGGTAGCATACCCAGGCCTATGGGTGGCTGGGGATGTTACATGTATGCATCGAAATTTGACATGGTTAGACTAGACACATGCATTGACAGTATGCGAGGGTTTCAAGACTCAAGGATGTATGATTTCCCCGCACAATATTTGAGATCATCCACATTTGCATCAATGTTCATCATGTTTCACCTCTCATTGTCATCAATCATCATTCCCTTCTATAGAATAGTTGTTGGAACTATCTTGAAATTTGACATGGAACTTCCAATACACCCATCACAAATTTTTTCC
>JASDQU010281018.1:0-14712 GCA_032191745.1 Picea mariana
TATGATCACATACCTGCAAACCTTCCTTAACTTTAACAACAAGAGACTAGCATTTTCATCAAACTTTAATTTAGTCTCACATGACTAGTTTTGGATTAGTCAACAACCCTAACTTGCAATAATCATAACTATGTACCTGTAATGAATAAAGATCTGAAAATAGTACACAATGTTCTTCAATGTCTTTTATGCAATTCCTCCAGGTTTGACTACTTGGAACCTCTATGACAAGGAGTTATAGCAAAAATGGCATACCTTATTGAATTTTGGCTTATTCTAGAGAGCGAACTTGTAGAGCGTGCCCCGCATGAAATATTTGTTGTATGGATCTTAGATAGCATCATCAAAAGAATTCATCCTCCCTTGAATTTCGGCCTTCTTTACTTCACCTTCCTCTGAAATTCGGCATATATATCCTTTGGTTACCTCAGTCACTTGTAGATATTCAATATGCTCAAGTGTGATTAAAAATGAAATACCCTTGCCTCTTATTTATACTTTCATGTAGCTTCCTCAAGGGGTTACCTTCTAACCATCTTAACCCACTTTGCTTATTTTAGGGCTAACCCACTTCTAACCACTTGTCCACTCAGTAATTTCTCCATTAACTTTATTATTTAAATGATTTCTTTTGTATCCACTTTGACTTATAGTACACTCATCACTTCACTTTATTATTTAAATTACCTTCTAACCATCTTGACCCACTTTCCTTATTTTAGGGATAACCTACTTCTAACCACTTCTCCACTTATTAATTTCTCCATTAACTTTATTATTTAAATAATTTCTTTTGTATCCACTTTGTCTTATAGTACACCATCACTTCACTTTATTATTTGTATAATTTCTTCTTTGCAACCACTTTGATTACTTTGACCTTTTGAGGCTTCTAGATGACTCATGAGGGTTCTCCAACTTCACATGACCATAGCTCTCTAATCGTGAGGAGTTATGTGATGTTCCACATACCACTGGAAATGACATGACATTTAATATCCATCTAGAATAGTCTTGCCTGCAAATATATCAAAACTCATACCATTATCCATAAAAAAAACTTGGGTCCATTACCCAAACCTTTGTGCTACCAAAATTTGCTACCGGACTTTCTTCAAGGGTTGACATCTATGACAACCAACCCAAATAATCAACAAAATGGTCATCCTGGTGGTGCAAATGGTTTGAAAATGGAGATTTTGAGCTCCCGTATATTGATTCCCATATTAACATATCCCTAACATACCCTAGTAACCTACCTAACCTTCTAATCCATAAATCTAAACTAACATAAAGTACCTAACCTTCTAATCCATAAATATACAATAACATAAACTACCTAACCCAACCCAACTAACATATAAACATCATTTTGAGGTAGGGAACACATGATTCATATGAGAATATTACTCATCTCTTAAAGTGTAAGTCCTTATTCTTCATATGAGGTGATTACAAGACTAGCCCGCATTGGTCCTTAGAAATGCATACCACCAATCCCCTCACTTGTCCTTTCTCCTCATTCACCATGCTTACTCCCTCTCCTTCCTCATGTTAGCAAATTCATTGGAGAAAAAAAAACTAAAGACCAATTGATCCATCTCCTTCCCCCACACTAGAAACTGATGAAATATTGTGCATCTAATTATGATTTTAGGTTTTGTATATTTTTTGATTGCATAGTAGGAAGAATGATTATTTGATTAGTGTTTTTCATATGTGTTCCAACTTATAGACCTAAGAACAATGTCAAAAAATCTACATAAATAGAATTCTAAGGCATAATACCCAACTTAGTCACCATTTTTAGTGTTCTTCATGTATGTGTTAATTTATTTCCTCAATAAACTTGTGATGAATCATGCTCTCCACAATAGTGATCTAATTTGATTTAACTCTATTAAAATTGCAACTCCAACTTAGAAATGAGCTTAGATTCACAATTGAACTCCTTGAATGAAAATTGCCTATGCTTCAAAACTTATGCATTAATTTTCTTCAAGTTGATTGCCTATGGATCTTTCTCTCCTCTCTCCAAGCTTTCCAATGAGCTATCAATCACTCAATTTTGAGTCTAGAGCCAATAGTTAACCCATTGGAATGGGTTGTTGGCATTGAAAGGCCAACATGAGAGTAACCAAGGATCTACATTAAAACTCATTAAACAAGGGAATATCTAACAATAACAAACACATAAGGATACAAGAAGAACTTATGATGCATGAATCTAGATCTATAATATTTATTAATAAGAAAAAAATTAGATAAGTGAATCTCCCTTATATGTGGGAAATGAATAGGGTAAAGAGTCTCTTAGAATATTCACTCAACATCTCTCTAAGAATTCAATGAATACATTAGGAATGAATAAGAATGAGCCTAAGTGTAATGTGCAATATCACATATATACTCTCTCAACCAAGTGGAATCATCTCACATGATCAAATAAATAGAACATAAGTGAAGATAATCTATCACTTGTGGTTGCAAATGAAACTCAATGGAAATTCATTTCTCTGAAGAGTAGGCTAGTAAGGATTTGGGCCTTGTTCCAATGAGTATATTGGTGATGAGGCCTTGTCCTAACAAGTAGGATGGCATGGTTTATTGTTTAACTGGTGTATTGGATTGTCATTTTGTAATGGCCTACAATTGTTATGACTATGATCTAGATTATATCGAGAATGAAATGAAAGAAACAAATAAATATAGTAGAGAGTACACCAATATAGTGAAACCCAACTTCTACTAATGAATAAAATAATAGAGTACTGTAGAAAACAAACTGGATAGAATGGTGGTTGCTTATCTCTAGAGAGAAAGAGATGTCCGCTATGGTCATTCATAAAAAAATCATACCATGGCTCATAAGAATGGAATTTTAACATAAAGAAAGAACCCTAAAGATCTAAAACCCTAACTTTGGGGGCCTCAAGGTAGTTAGTTGATGTGTGAACTTCTTAGGGGCGTGCATTTTTCATATAATCTCCATCTGGAGTTTTTAGTATCTTGTTGGAAAGATATAATCTAAAAGTACAATTATTGGTAGGGCTTGGGTATATCATAGAAATCATAGGCCCTTGAATGGCCAAAAAACATCATTCAGGGCCTCAAAACAACCTCCAAAGATTAAGACCTTAAAATCATAACAAAAACAACCAATATGGAGAAATGTGATGAGTCAGTGGAAGAGGTGGGTGGCCACTAATATCCACCTGGATAATTCCTCGCCCCTTAGGGAGAAATGGTCCCCATTGCGTCAATTTCCCTCAGAAGTTGAGGAAATTTTTGTTGAATTTGAATCTTGGTGAGTCACTTGCCTTGCTGAAGTAGTTATCTTGCTTTGACAACCTGATAGAGTTGTGTGATCTACTAGAAAGTTCCCTTCATCCTAGTATCCATGATCCGATCTACTAGAGCTTTCACAATGCATTCAATATTGAGTTTTGCAGGGGCCAATTTCTCGGCCACCTCAGAGGTGTCCAATAAAGGTGGGAAATATGGTCGAAGTAAATACACATTAAATACTAGGTGTAAGCCAAGGAAAGGAGGAATACTCAATTCGAAAGAATTGTCAGCCAAAAATCTTGTCATGGTGTAAGGGCCATATGAGAGTGGTCTAAGTTTCTAGTGGGGGCCCGTGAGACACTCTTAACGCAAATGGAACCACACATTGCCATAAACCTGAAACTTATGAGGAATTCGATATTGGTCATGCCATTGCTTATATTTGGCATTGGCCTTATCCAATATATCATGAATATGTTGTTGGAGGTGTTGGATATGTTCAAAAAATTTGGCTACTCTGTCTGCCTCAGTCTAAGTGTGGGAGGACTTTGTCAGGGGAATATGGAATGGGAAGAGATACATCAATGGGGGACAATAGTTAGAACCCTAAACACAATTGAAAAGAGTTGTGTCCAATGGAGTTGTGGAGGTATTTTTTATAGCTATGTTGAACATACGAAAGTCTCTCATCCCATGTACATGGATGCTTGGGTCTGTACATGTGCAGGATATGCACAATAATTTTGTTGACCACTTCCATTTTTCCATTTATTTGGGGATGGAAGGAAATCTATTTGGTTAAATTGGTGTCCATCGAAGACCATATGATGTACCATAAATTAATTAGGAACTTGCTATTCCTATTTGAAATAATGGTTTGTGGTAGCCCAAAATGAACCCAAACCTACTCAAAGAAGATCCTATCATTGGCCTTGACTATGATACACTTTTTACATGATGTCAAAATGGCCATCTTAGAGAACTAATCGAAAACCACAAAAACACAATCATGACCATGTTTGGTGGAGGGAAAACCTGACAAATAAATGTATGGAGATAAAATCCCAAGGCTTGTCTAGGGAAAGAAAATGAGTGTAGAGCCCTTGCTTCTTGATGGATGAATTAACGATGGCATAGGTAGTGCACGACCAGATATACTGGATGATGTCTTGTCTAATATTTTTCCAGTAGAAATGCTTCCAAAGTAGTACTATTTTCTTCTCCACACCGAAGTTTCCTACCACCTGACTGTAATGTGCCTCCCAAATTAGCTTTGCATGCTCACTTGAAGGAACACAAATATGGCCTACATATCACAAGAGTGCATTTTGGAGGTGGAAGTTCAGAAATTCTTTGTTGACTCTTAGTGTTTGATAAGTAGAAGGGTATTGTTCCCACATGAGTTAAGAATTGTGGTGAGTGCCACAACCAGGGGCCAACTGAGGAAATATACAACACAGTTGGCGCTACCCTTCTTTTACTTAATGTTCAAGTGTTTTTTTTTTCAAGTATGTGGACCATTTATGATGGAATACATTCTTTATATTTCTTTGTGTTTGCATGAATCATAGAGGCTTGTGATTAGTGTGTATGATCGTTTCCTTTCCTAGAATATAATACTTCCACTATCGACATTACTGCACAATGGAGTGCATCTCCTTTTCATAGGTGGGATATCTACGAACACTATAAGATAATGTTTCACTATGATAGGATACTAGATATCCTTTCTGAGTGAGGATGCCACCGATAGTATAGTTAAAGGCATTTGTCTCAATCTCAAATGGTTGTTGTAGGTCTAGAAATCTGAGGACTGGTGTGGAATAGACACAGTGTTTTATATCCTAGAATTATTTATGCTATGATAACAAAAAAATATTTCCTTTAGATCCTCCCTTTGTCACTTAAGTTAAGGGCCAGACAATATGAGACAACCCTAGCATGCACCTATGATAGAAGTTGGTGAGACCCAAGAAGATATGAAGCTTAGTTAGAGTCATCATGGATGGGAAATCACAGATGACTTGAATCTTGAATGGGTCCACATGCACCCCATGTTCATCCATGATGTATCTTAAGTGTTGGATTCTCTTCATGCTCAATGACCATTTCTACAGATTGGCATATAAATCATGTTGTCATAGGGTGCTCAGGAACTACTGAATGTACTGCAAGTGATATATTAAGGTCCAACTGAATATGAGGATGTCATCCAAATAGACAATCACAAAAGAGTTTGTGAACAACCACAAGATATCATCCATCATCCTCATGAATGTCACTGGAGCATTAGTTAAGCCAAAATGCATGAACAACAGCTCAATATTCCCTCTTTATATTTTAAGGCCGTGTTCTATACATTAGTTGGTTCTATAGAAACTTGGTGATAACATGACTTCAGATAAATCCTACTGAAGGAATTGACACCCTTAAGTTGATAAATAAGATCGTAAATTCAAGGGATGGGTATCAGTTCTTGATAGTGATTTTGTTCAAGGCTCTATAATCAATATAGATCCACCACGTCCCATCCTTCTTCTGCACCAACACAATTGGGCTCCCACAAGGTGAGAATCTTGGTTGAATGTGGCCCTTTTGGATGAGCTCATGATTTGATGCTTTATTTCCTCATTCTCCAAAAGGGAGCATCTGTGTATTGGACCATTGGGTAAGGGGGCACTAGGTATCAAATCAATGAAAATTTTGAACGAATAGTGCATAGGAACCCCTACAGGTGAAGCGAAGATGTAATACCCATGTTTCCCCCAACTTGTAAATATCCCTGTAGTTTGCTAAGAGACTATGGGAAGATTGAGTATGTGTGGGTGTGGGAATCGATGAAACTTTTGTTATAGAAGGTAATGTATATATTTATGTTACTAAACAAAATGGAAGATGTTGCATAACTGTTGAAGGAGATGCTAATGTAGATTATGAAGCATGAGAGAGATGGTAAGGGGAACCAATAATGGTTGAAATGACCCCTACCAGACTAGTACTCTGCTAGATTGAAAATTTTCAGACCCAAAACAATCCTCTGACCTAGAAAATTTAATTACCAGTCAAGCTGGTGGTTGGGAATTCTACCTCAAGAGTCAATGAGGAGATGGGAAGAGTACCAATATGAAAAATTTATGATATGGCCCACGAATTTGTAAAATGGACCCACAAAATATTGTTGGGGAAGGAAAGAAAAGGAAGGAAAATCATTGGAAGAAAAGAGGATGCAAGAGGAATGGGTACGGTGACCATTTTTGAAGAGGGAGAGCATGTGCAACTCTCTAGTTCCAAAGTGAACTGAAAAATGAATTTGTTTTTGGGTACATGAATTGTTGGGCAACATTTTCTAACCAAGCTGATAAATGGGGTTGCAGAGAAGATGAGTGATTGAGGAATCACTCATTGCTGCCCCCCTTGCTTGGTGGAGAGAAAATAGGTCTGCCAAGTTCCTATGGGAAGAGGAGAGTAACCTCCATCCCTGGTTTTTGCTAAATAGAAGGAAGAATATCTCTGAGGGAATCATTATCTAGCTAGGGGGTGGCCAGTGGTAAACCATTCCAGGATTTGATGTGCATATAGTTGTGTGGAAAAGGGCACCCCTTTCAACAACTACAACACTTTCTGGTTCTAGATAAGTATATTTTGCTAAAATATCTATAGTGTTAAGTTCATACATAATTATAGACTCTGTTTGAGAGAAATATAAGTTCAATTTTATGTTAAAAGTGCCTTGAAAAGTTAGGTGTGAATGTGAAAATGTTACAACTAAATTTATGTTGGTGAACAACTTCACCTTGTGACTACCTATGCCAAATTCTAGGAGTGAATTTTGTGGCTGACTGAGTTTCACAATTTAATTCATGCATAGGCAATGATGAATGAACAATTAAAATATTTATTAAGCATCTAAAAAGGAGAGATATTGATTTCTGCATGATAGTGTTTTATTTCAGGTTATCCTAAATCATTTTACTAGAAAACTTAGAGGATATTAGATGTGTGTTTGGGATTTAGGAAAGTAACCCAAATATTTGAGGTGATTGAGCGCACAAGCTAAAAAGGGTCGAAGGCATGAACCTACCTTTCCCTACTCCAATGTTTTCATAAACATTAAGTATAATTAATTACATTATATTATATTTAATGTAATTAAATTAATGTGATTAATTATAATAAACATTTAATGTAATTAATTATATTATAATATAATATAATTAATTGTATTTTTATCACGGTATAATACAAGTGGGACCCCTTAGGGACTTCGGGACTTTGGGATGTTTGAAGAGATGAAGGAGCTGACTTGAAGATTCTCCCTCATTCCAATATTAATTATAAAATTGGGGATTTATTAAACCTGGGTGCAATTCTTAAGGAGGTGTATTATAATATAATATATTATAATAAAGATCATTATAATATTCGCACGAGGATGAGGCCAACACTTTTCCCCTTTAAAATATTATATAATGTGTAACGTGTATAAGTGGGACCCCTTCGAGACTTCGGGACTTCAGGACTCCGGGATGTTTGAGGAATGGAGAGTGTGTTGAAGAGCCGAAGGAGTTGACCCATAGATTCTTCCTCATTCCAATATTAAATATAATATTGGGGATTTATTAAACCTAGGTGCAATTCTCAAGGAGGTGTATTATAATATAATATATTATAATATAATATATTATAATAAAATTCATTATAATATTCACAAGTGGATAAGGCCAACCCCTTTTCCCTTTAAAATATTATATAATGTGTAACATGTATAAATGTGACCCCTTGGAGACTTCGGGAGTTCGGATTTGGGACTCCAGGATGATTGAGGTGATAGAATGCACAAGCTAAAAAGGGCCAAAGGCCTGAACCCACATTTCCTTGTTTCAATGTTTGCATAAATAGTAAATATAATTAATTACATTATATTATATTTAATACAATTAAAATAATGTAATTATTTATAATAGACATTTAATGTAATTAATTAAATTATACTGTAATATGATTAATTATATTTTCATCACAGTATAATATAAGTAGGACCCTCTTTGGAATTTCGTCGATCGGGGGTTCTGGGTATGTTCATAATAGTGTGGAGAGTAATTACGCCGAAGTCTAGTGATTCATACATTAATTGATATTAATAACCGTAAGTGAAATACATGATAATTAATTTTATTATAATGTAATTCATTATGATTATATTATAATAAAATTGATTAAAACTATTTAGTAACATGATTGGGTTATAAGTTAATATGACAGGGTACTAACATAATAATTAACACTAAATCCACCCTGAATTGTGGGATTCCCAAGTGAAAGGGAAGTAATCCTCGGTTTTATCGAGCCGATAATTTAGGCCAAATAAAAATGTAATTATGGGGTTAATGAATTAAGGAAGATTAATTATCTCTAATGGGGATTAAATAAATGATTAGTAAAGAGCGAGATTCTATTATGATAATTACTAATCAATTTAATAGGCCTATCAGAGCTAGACAACCGTCAACCTATGGTTGGACAAGTCTTTGTATGTCATGATGATGTGACATATCGGGTGACAGGGAACCATGTGGGGGCCACATGGCGGTGAGTGACTCTAGTCGATGAAGGCCTAAAGAACTTTAAAATACCATGACATTCAATCTAGAACTTGGATCTGGAAAAATTTATAGTCGTTGGAAAACCCTCATCAAACTAGAGATAATGGAATCCTAGTTACAAAGATTCGCGATGATTGAGAAAAGCGTAAAATTTATACCCCATCCATTAAAATGATACTTAGGGGTCAGGTGTGTGACAGAGTGGTATCCGAGCAGGAAACAACACTTGACCTGCTTGGGCTCACGAAAGAGTGAATACAATTTTATTAGAGAACTTTTAAGGGGTAGCATCCTATCTTACCCCATCCATAAGAGCTTATGTAAAATCTATTACTGAAGAGAGGAAAAAAACTTGCTGCTTTTGTTACATGTTTTAAAAATATGAACTGTGTTTCCAATGTTTCCAAATAATGAAGTTGATTTCACCTTACAAATTGCATGTGTTGTTCATAAACTAGTAGACAATTAACTAATATAAAATGTTGTTATCAACACTTAAACATTTAGTGGACAGTGAGGAAAACTACAACGTAAAGAATGGTGACACACCATGAGTTGGGAGAAATGTCCCACAATAGAGAAGAAGAATCTGATGAGAGGAGGGTGGTGGAAACCCCTTAGGATTTGGCTAAAAATGTAAGAAGTATCATGGCAGAATTACAAAGTTGTAAGGTAGACAATGAAAGGATGATAAAAGAATAAGAAAAACAAACTGAAATAAATGCAGTCTTTCTGCAAATCCTATCAGACATACAGAGGTAGCTGGAACATGGAACAATGTCTAGTAACATGGATAAACATAATACTAAGAAAACCCAGAGCCCACCTGAGATACGAAAACATGGTCTTGAAAGTAACAACACAAGAAGAACCACCTCAAAGAGGGCCCTGTTATCGCACAATCTATACTTGCCTAAAGCCTTAAAGGCAAGTAGGCCTAGATTGATGTAACACAGAGGTAGTCCTATCAGTGTCACCCCAATAGGATACCTCTTTCTATTTAGGAGGAGAATAAACTGACTCCAAGGGAGATGTCCCAAGATCTAGTTGGTTGATGAAGGGAGATACGACAAAGGTAAAACCCACCCCTCTCTCTAGGTCACTCAAAAGAAAGAAGTCACTTGGTATTCTTTGGGGTTTAAGAGAAATTCAAGGTGAATGGTACCTGCCCCTTACCAATGAAAAAAAAAATATTAGTGATAACCAATGATATCAATGTTTCAAATTAATGACTTCAAGATATAAACATGCTACTGAAACACTAAAAGATGAAATGTATAGCAACAACAAATATTTCTAGAAATTGCAAGCTATGATGACAAAATAATTATAAAGACTTTGCAAGTTTGATAGTACTTTGTCACTCACAATTTTGAGATTTAAAAAAATTCAATAAGTGACTTGAATAGGCTGTCAAAACTCTTGTAACAACAACTAATAAATAATGATGACAACAACAAAACCATTTCCTAAAAGTACTTAGTTTAGGCAATTTAGACAAACACTTTAGTATATGTTGATAACAACTTGCCTAATACAAATGCTAGGTGGTTTTATGGATAGCTTAAGGGTTGTTAAGAGGCTGCAATGATGGCTGTAACAGTATTTACAACAGTAGTTAACTCAGAATAGGTGGAAGTTAACTCCCGTAACTTCCTAGGAGACTAGACTAGGTGGATGTTTACTCCCGTAATTGATGGTGTGTTTCTAGATCACTCTAGACCACCACTATGGCGCATTGGATTCTCCTCCAGTGCACATTAGTTGAGTTATATAGAATATATCATGTGTAAATTATCATTCATTCATTTGGTTAATTCAAATTCTTTGTTCTCACTCTTTCTCTCTTCTCTCATTTTTCTGCAAATTGTTTATGTCATTTGCTAGCTAGATCTTATTTGTGCAGGTTCATTCACATTTACATCGTATCAGAGCTGACGGATTGCTAGGAAAAATACACACCAGATTCTTTTTGCAGGTACCAAAGATTGAATATAGCGGGAAAAATGGAATTTCCAAAAGAATTCATTCTTACACCATACAATTTCTTTGCATGGAAGGAAAATACGATAGTGCATATTCGAAGCATAGGATTATACAGATTAACCATGAACACAGAGACTGAACCCACATCAGCCATAGAAAAATCCAAGTATATGAATCAAATGGATGAAGCGTTTGGAACTATCTGTAGTCTCATTTCTCTTGAGCTCCTCTTTCACATATCCTCCCGTAAAATGCCCAATGAAGCCTGGACCACCATGGAAGGGATTTTTTGAAAATAGGATGAGATGAGAGGACACATGCTCAAGGTGTAATTTCTCACTTTGGATCCAAAAATATTCGACAATCTCCAAGATTTCTTTACCAAATATAAGGATTTTTTGTCGCAACTCAAGGCAGGCTTGTGGGGTTGATAAATCTAAGTAGGAGAAACAAATGTTTCTTACCATTCTCTCCAAACTTGGTCCAGAATACTCAATGTTTTTATCCACATTTCATTAAGTTAGGCTCACCTCTAGAGCCACCTGGACGATGCCCTCTCTTGAGGCCTTTATCGAGTCTCTGACATAAGAGTAGAACAAGCTCATCAATATGGGAAAAATCAAAAGCCCAAAGGCACATGCACTTACTGTGTAAGATGGCATTGGTCATCAAAATCATAAATATAAAGACAAAGACAAAAGGAAAGCACATGCAAATCCAAATAAGGAAGGGCACTCAAAACCCTTCAACGATGCCTTTGGATCCAAAGGTGGAAAGGGAAGAAAAGGGGAGAAATCCACTTATTGCCATAAAGGATTCCATTCAAAATCCACATGTATGCAGGAACAAATAGATCAAATGGCCCAAATACTTCAACAAAACAACCTTGGATATCGCATCCTCGAGGGTGTCAAGAAGAACAAGTTACAATATCATAATCCCAAGAAAGGAAATTATAACATGATTTGATTGCCATCAACTCCTCTCATGATGCTTAAATTGTAGATTCAGGAGCATCACACCACATGGAAGCTGTTAGCACATAAATTTGTCATGGGTCATGTATAGTTATTGTTAAAACCTGTGTCTACACCTCGGCCGAGTCTCTCTCTTTTCTGCATACCTTCCTATAAGTCTTTCCTCTTCTGGTTGATAAAGTCGGGCTGATCAAGTATGTTGTATGCACAGGGAAAAGCCATGAGAAAAATAACACTTTTAGAGCAATCCATTTCGATCTTGAAATAAAAGAAAACAAGCAGGTTTGATTTTCAACGGTGGAGATCCCATGTGCATTTCATATTAGCGGATCTTGGATAGTCAAAATTTAAAATTCGCGCAAGGATTAATGACTAGACAAAAGCCCCAAATTCTTGAAGTCCTGAAGTAACGAGAGGCTTCCACGTCAACCGAGAGAAAGTGAATTTGGGATATTTCCATCCAAACATCCCGAAGTCCTGAAGAGCTAAAGTCCTGAAGTACCGAAGTGACGAGAGGTTGCCATGTCAACCGAAAGAAAGTTACTTCGGGAGATTTCCATCCAAATGTCCCGAAGTCCCAAAGTCTCGAAGTAAATCTGATCCATTGAAGGCTGAGGAAACGCGTCGACAGATCTCACACTTCGGAAATTCAACACTTCAGAGGATTGTGCAAGCAAGCAAAAGAAAGATCCTGAAGCCCGAACTCTCGAAGTGAATCTCGGTTTTCCAAAACAAGAGGACACGTGGAGGTAGATCCCTCACTTCGGAGATACGACACTCCAGAGGATTGTAGGAGCTATGCATTGAAAAGGCCCGAAGCCTGAACTCCCGAAGTAATTGTGGATGTTTATCTCAAATAAACGAGGACTGTATATCTTTGAAATAATTCTGTTATTCGTCCATTCGGACATTCGGATAAATTGATACCTTCAACGTATAAGATCCCGAAGTCCCGAAGTAACAAGAGGTTTCCACGTCAACCAAAATAAAGTACTTCAGGAGATATTCTTACTCAGCATTCAAAGCTCCAAGCGCCAAAGTTGGGTTATCCGGATCACAGATTGCAATAGATCGATGACCACACTTCATTGTGTTAGCCTATGGCTTGCCTTTACCAACCACTAAGTCTAAATTGTCACCTATATTTGTATTATTCATTTAGGATATTAGTAATATATCCTCAAGTGATGACTAATGATTTAGTCAAGATTGCCTATCCTAGTCATCATGCATGATTTTAAGATCTAAAGAAAATCTCTCTATGAGGTGGCATCACCCATTGTACTATAAATATGTAACATTGGAGTGAATACATAAGAGTGTTGGCTAGTGAGCCTTTTCCTCCGTGTTGTTCTTGTTTATGTTTTATCAATTGGTATCACAGCCTCTTATAGTTCTTAAGGGCCTGGTAATCTTAAGATCCATGGTAGTGATCCATGGAAGGTGAAAATACCAAGTTTCATAGTTGTGATCCGTGAACCATTCAAATATGGATTCACTAGTATTGATCGATGGTGAGGTGCAGCCAATGGTGTCAAGATGAGCATGAAGAAAGAGGATCCAAGAAAATTAACCGTGAAGCAAGGGCAGATTGGCTTGTAAGCAAGTGTCGTGAATCTGGAAAGAAGGTTGCATAACTCTCATGGTAGTGATCCATGAGTAACTTAATATTTTGAGAAAAATTGAGATTGATTGTTGGCGAATGCTAGCCATGAAGTGTGGATTGTAGATTAAGAGGGAAGCCATGACTTTTAGACTTAGCTGCCAATGCCAATAGAACAGAGATCTACATCCAATTGAAGTTTCCATTGCCATCAAGATTAGTCTCGAGCAATCTGCCAAATACTAGAGTGAATGAATATTAGCACTGCAAATTAGTTTTTCATGAAGCTGCCAACGCAAACAAAGGTATTTCTAAATCTCTTATAATTTTTTTCTATCCGATCTGAGCGATAAATATCTTATAATTGTTTTCTATCAGATTTGAGCGATAGATCTGCATGATAGATCTGAGTCCAGCATGCGTCTGTTGCTATCAATTTTTGAGTCATTTTTTGTTTTAAATTGACGGTGCCCCTCTTTATAATGAAATCAGGCATCCTTAAGAGCTAATGCATTGTGGTTGATTATTATATCTGGAAATGGCTTAAATATCTTCCCAGCAATAAGTGATCTGTGAAATTAAAGATCTGCCCAGGGATGACATTGCATTCATGGACGAGATTCTCTGGGCCAAAACTACATTTGCAACAAGCTTTGAAAGCTCTACATGCCACAAATTTGTAGAGATAATCCTTTCTTCGGGAACCCAATTAGAATAAATTGGCTTCAAAGCTTCCACTATCAAAAAATTCATGACAATATGTAAAAACCTGCATTCATTTTTTATGGTTGGAACATTCTTGATGTGGAGGAGCTTAGGAAGATTGGTTTCATTGTTTACTTAATTGGATCGTTGATCGATATTTCTACAAGGCTGCCAATTATATCTCTTTGATAGTGTATTTCCATGGAGGATGGCTCATTTTCTTTTGTGAACATGGAGGAGGACCATCCAGGGTTCAAATACTAATTTATACAAACCACCCCTCTTATATTCACAATTAGAAGTGAAACTTCCATATTTAATAAACAAATTTCTTCTCATATAAAATTGCCCCCCTAAAAAACATTATTTTAATGTTCAATTGAATCCACTTATCACTTCCATTTTAATCTCATATCACTTCAATATAAAGATTTTCAAAATCTCCTTATCATTTAATCACATAAAAATACATTTAATAAAGTAGTACTTTATGTTAACGTTTTAAACCATATGATATAAAGTGATTTGACATAAAGTGATATACTTCAAG
>JASDQU010281019.1:0-14712 GCA_032191745.1 Picea mariana
ATAATTAGGAAACTAGGAAAAAGAAAGAAACATAAAAAGAAAAGGGAAACACAATGAGAAATCTGAAAGTCTTAGTAAGGTATCTAGCATTAAAAAACCTTATTAATTAAACTAAACTAGTAAATTAATAATGGGGAAAGTCATTAAAACTTGTAAGGGAATTTGGGGACACCTAGGAGTGATTCTAGGAGTGACTCTAGGTGGGTGGGGGAAATAAGGGTAATTAATTAATTAAAGAAATTAGTTTTTGGAGGAATGAAGGGGATGGGTGACACATGTACGGGGAAGAATTTTTATGATTAATTTATTAAACATAAATAAAATGGGATTTGGGAAAATAAGGGACTTCAAAACTCTATATAAGGGAGGGAGGAAAATGATGATGGATCTCTTTTGTTTGTGTAACATTAAGTTGCAGAAATCTCTACTTGACTAAATTATCTTGTGGGAGTTGGGATACCTAGCTCGGTGAGGAGTGGTAGCTTGGCCTTGCGAGGCGAATTGAGAGCTAGCTAATTCTCTGGATAGTGTGCCTGGCCCCTTTGCGGATCGGGGGGATAAGAGGGAAGAAGAGTACCCCTAGCGTTGGTTGGTAGGTATCGATGAAGTCTCATCGGTCAACAAGCAGGAGTTTCACGAAAAGCACAGGATATCAACTCGGAGCGGGCGATTGGGAAATGGTACATTTTATTTATTTTTTCATGGTATATTGTTAGTATGGTTTATGATTTTAGATCTGCATGTTTAATTGGGTAAGGAAATTGATGGTCTTGTCATTCTTGTTGATTACTGAATTTTTCCATATCCTTTAGCTCAATGTTGATTGACTCCCATGGCCTTCGATTTCTGGCATGTCTTGACCTCCCTTTGGTGTACTGATTTATGATGATTGTGGTTGTTTTCTACTTTTGCTCCTAGCTCATCAGTCCTCACCTGAGAAGTCGGCCAGGAGCCCGATCTATGGTCGTCACTTCGATGTTAATAGACATATGGATATCAACGCCTTGCTTTTCTGTGCGTGGATGATGAGCGAAGGACATTTCTGTCAGTTGTCTACCCCCGTTGTTGTCCTTGGCTGATTGTTTTGACTTGCGCCTTCTATAAAATGTACCTCTGCGTATGGATTTCTTGTGTCCTTATTGGTTTTTCTCTACATCTTCGTTGATAGAATCTCTATGATCATTTCAATGACTTTTCCCAATGGATCTTGCATTTCTCTTATTGCTGTCTACATTGTATTGGTATCCTGGCAATGGAAAAATGATTTAATTACATGTCTGCATTTTTATATTTGGTATCCTGGAATTGGAAAAACGTTTTTTTGTTATTCCTGTCTATGTTGCATTGGTATCCTGGCAATGGAAAAACGATTTAATTTCCTGTTTGCGTTTTTATATTTGGTATGCTGGAAATGGAAAAATGTTTTTGGTTATTCCTGTATGTGTTTGCATTGGCATCCTGGCATTGAAAAAGGGAAACCACATTTTATTTGTCCCTCTCTGCATTGTTTTTGTATTTACCTCAGTTCTTTTATAATCAGTACTTGACAACGATTTCGATGGTCATGACTATGATGTCACCGTTTTACCCTGACCGCCACCCTCTAGATCCTGAGTAGCAACAACTTTTCGTTGATTTCTTATATAGATTCGATTTTGCAAATATTTTATATGATAGTGAATTGCCTTTAAAATGTGACTGAGTTTGCTTTTTAAATGACCACCATTTTGCCTTTAAAATGTGATTGCGTTTGTTGTTTAAATGACCACCATTTTGCCTTTAAAACGTGACTGAGTTTGCTATTTAAATGACCACCATTTTGCCTTTAAAATGTTGACTGAGCTTGTTGTTAATTACCATGTTAATTGCAATGATAAATGCTATATTAATTGCCTTATTAATTTCCAGAACAATTGCTACAACAATGTTAATGGTCAGCAGTTTCCTTTTTGTTGTTAATTGCCATGTTAATTGCAATGATAAATGCTATATTAATTGCCAGAACAATTGCTACATCAATGTTAATGGTCAACAGTTTCCTTTTTGCTGTTAATTGCCATGTTAATTGCAATGATAAATGATATATTAATTGCCTTATTAATTGCCAGAACAATTGCTACAACAATGTTAATGGTCAACCGTTTCCTTTTTGCTATTAATTGCCATGTTAATTGCAATGTTAAATGTTATATTATTTTCCTTATCAATTGCCAGAACAATTTCTACAACAATGTTAATGGTCAACATATTCCTTCTTATTGATTAAATGCCACAACGAGTTAAATGGTTAATAGTTTTGTAAATCGCCTTGTTATTGCGCTATTAATTGTTATGTTAACAATCATGTAAATTGCCTTGTTACTGTTATATTAATTGTATGTTAACTAACATGTTAATCGCCTTGTTATTGCTCTATTACTTGTTATGAAAACAATCATGTAAACTATCTTGTTATTGCTAAATTAATTGTTATGTTAGTCATTATGTTAATTTCCTTGTTAACTTCTATATTAATTGTTATGTAACTGCTATGTTAATTGCCTTGTTAAATTGCTACATCGATGTTAATAGTTAGCAGTTTCCTTCTCAATGATAGTAGACAACTAGCATTGTTAGTTCGGTCAATATAGCTAGATTGCATGTTGATATTTAATTGTTCATAAGTGTTATAATGGTAGCATTCTACATTAAGATTGTTAATCTTGTTATTTAAGTTAATGGCTAGTTGGATGGAGATTTTGGATTATTATAGCATTGTCCATTTAGGTTGTAATAATGATTAAAATTAGATTGGGGAGTAAAGACTAGATTGCCAATTTTAGACTTTCTTACAATTGAGGTTAGATTGTATTTATAATTATAGTTCTAGTATTCATTATTTAGAATTGATAGATTGATTGTATTAATGTTAATTTAGCGTGTGCATTAATGACTAATTGTAATTTAGACGTGCCTCGTTTAGAATGGTAACCCATGTTAAAATAGATTGTAATCATTGACCAGTTTAGACTAGGTGATTGGTTGGGCCATGGACGAAGTTGTGTCTTGGCTTCTGTCTTCCCTGGTAGTCATCCCCTAGTGTCTCGTCAACTTGTTGTTGGGTTTGGGTGTGGTTTTCTTATCGGTATTCGATTCCTAGTGCATCAGATTTTCTAGAGTCCTCGGTCCGGATAGCTTATGTTTGCACCAAGTTTATTGACGAGTCTATAACCTGGGAACGACATGATTCCTGATGAGGGGATCGTGGCGTACCCTATGGGATACAGGTGAACGAGTTCTTGGCCAGAGTAGGTGCGACCTGTGTGAGTGTTGTCGAACATTGCAAGTTGCTTTGGCGCATGGGTTGAATGCCTTCAGGCGTTTGGTTCACACGCCTTGAGGTTCTAGTCTTTGTTCGCCTAGGCCGTTGTGTCATGATGGGGATGTTGTCCCTTAGCTTGTAGTTGTGGTCGTGTTTGTGTCGGGTAGGTAGTCATTCCTCCTTGTTATTCTGCGCATG
This sequence comes from Picea mariana, assembly GCA_032191745.1. Taxonomy (NCBI): domain Eukaryota; kingdom Viridiplantae; phylum Streptophyta; class Pinopsida; order Pinales; family Pinaceae; genus Picea; species Picea mariana. The sequence goes on from JASDQU010281019.1 coordinate 3,500, forward strand.
TTTGCCCAGTTTCCCTTGTGCCTGTGCATGGTGTCATAGTAGCCTGTTTCCTGGACTGTGTGCTTGCGTTCTTCATCAGTGGTGTGGTTAAAATGTTGTCATTATCACCTTATTTCCTAAAAACAAAAAAAAAATTCACTTCTGCTTCACTTGTTGTTGTAACGATGGGGTCGTTATATGAACTTCCTAGGCTACACCATTGGTATTCAAACCATGGGTGTCTATTGCTAGAAACACTAACAATGAATGACATAATTAGCTAGCTTGAGGTTTCTCTTTTCCTCCCTTCTAAATAATTTTACTCGTTAGGAATTCATGTTCAACCAAGACACCTTAATCCTCATCATTTTTACTTCACATAGCATTTTCTCTTAGTTGTTAATGTATGGGAAAACGAAGAAGCAATTCTTGTTGCATATATGAGGCTTCAATTGATCAAAATGTTCATAATGCTTGAAATTATAAACCCTACACATTTAAACTGTCATAATTCTACATATGTTGGCTTGCAATCACAAGAGATTGAAGCCCCTTTGGTTTTTGTTTTAAATGTATCATGAAAAATCCAATGACAATGATTTAATTGAATGGGAAACTCATAAATTTGTTCGACAATACATATATTCCAACAGAGGATGAACACATTTAGTAACCACTCACACAACTAGATCAAATATCAACACACTGGCATTTTCATGTGGTAAAACCCCCGTGAGGAAACATCCATGGTCCCAACCAACCTGACCACTTGAGAAAATTAATTAATGAAAAATAAAAAATATTATAGATAGTTTCTCACAATCATCATCAACAAATGACCTATTGATGCTTGAATTCGTCAGGACTGAAACGACAACCTCATGAGGACATTAATCCCCCTTCCGTTTTAGAGAGGTGGTTCTCCTCTTTGGCTAAAAGATATATCTTTGAATATCTTGGAGTAGGGACAGTGCTAGAAAACAAACCCCAAATCTTTATTTCTTGGATTTAAATGAAAATGGTTCTTTAAATAACCCAATATAATCTTTATGTGCAACAAAGGTCTTTTTACAATAGGAAAATATTGAATGAGGGATTCAACATCCGAATTAAATTGTGATCAACATCACACACAATCTTCTTAATAATATATAAATACATCCATATATTCTTCATAGGAGAAAATGATTTGATCATCTTAAAGAATTTTAACAGAGTACGACAATCAAGATCAAAAGAGAATTTGATAGGTCGACCTCAAATACCTCATAATTAAAACTCAAAGTTACAAGATACAGTCAAAATCAACCCCAAAGAAATTCTTTGTGGAGTTTTATTAATGAAATATGTTCATTACAAAATGTTTGACAACCATGTATGTGGCTGCAAATACTCCATGATCATATAAAAAAATATCTCAGAAGAATATAAGAAGAACACTCAACAACTCAGCCTTGTGTCCAATCTGAGATTCAAGCATAAGACTATCAGAAGCTTGATTGTGTATCCATGGTTGTATCTTTCTCTTCCTTTGATCTTCTGCCCTGCCCCTTTGACAATATTTATTCTTGAACCTTTGATGAAACCTCTCTTCTCTTTTTAAGAAGATATTTTCTAACTACCTTAGTAGTTAGGGTTTTCTTTCTCTCTTGAAATTCTTGTACAAGTTTCTTCTTGAAACATTCCCTTTAATCAATTTCTCCTTCATTCCTCATTAATGAATTCACATCATTAATACAAATATATTGAAAGTGGGCCCCTCTCCTTTTTTAATAAAAGTTTTAAATAAACTTTTATTTTCACAATTTAATTAATTTCCCATTAAAATAGGATGACTGTAATTTAATTTTTTGGAAGTGAATACCAACTTTTTAACCATGTAAACCACTTCTGATGTTCTCTTCATCATCTCAGATTTCCAACTATATAACGTTTTTGCAAATCCATCGTTCGGATCTCAATATATGAGCTCGTCAAGTTGAGTTGTCATGCAGATCCATTAAAAATGAAACTGAATGATATTTTAATTTAAGAGAAAAATGTATCAACTTTCAACACTTTAAACCTATACCACCATCTTCTACATTGAAATATCTTTCCAATGGTATAACTTTTGCACAATTCTGACACTCGAAGCTCAATATATAACCTTTGTAAGATCGTGACTCATCCATCGTCGATCAAGTTTGATTGGTAAATGTGAACCCTTGATTTAATTTTGACTTCCTTTGTTTAATTTTGAATTTTCTTCATTATTCTTTTCCCATATGTACGAGAATAAAAGAGTCTTAGTGGTATGTAATGTTAAGTGTAACATACACTTGACGAGAAATAAAGAAGAGAGGAGACTATGGAGCTTGGAGGATTCGACCCTTGGAAAATTGTTGAATATAATAATATTTTTGCATGCCCAGTCAACCACCAATATTCCCAATCAGCAATGATGAGTCACTCAACCAAATGTTTCCACATGTCATCACTCGGTAGGCTAATAGTCTGCCAATAAGAATCTTCCATATGTCATCCAATAAAATCATGCCATGTGTCACGTTTTGTATGCTGCCACGTGTCTCCATTAATTAATTGCCACGTCGCACCATCCATTTAACTGCCATGTGTCACTTGGATATGTTCCTCATAGAACTTAGGATAGGAAAAATATTATTAAAATAATATGGTTACGTGAATGCAGAAGTAGGTGAGGAAGTCACCCCTGACAATACATAGTAACAAATGAGTGTGAAAAATTCTAAGTGTAGGTGAAGTGTAGAGGAGAGGTAAATAACAGTAAAAAGAAGTTGTAAAATGTTCTAAGTCTCGAGATTTGGTCGGACAGACTTGCATATAACATATAAAATAAATATTATCAACCCTCACCAACTCATGAACCTGTGAACGCACAATAACTCATATATTTGGCTAAGTGTTGGAGGAGTTGCATAGTAAAGAGTAGTAAAAAGAGTTGTGTGCATTATGAAGGTGGTGGAAGTCAAAGTGCATTGTGAGGGTAGAGGAGATAAAACATACTCTTAAGAAATATCACCAACCCACCAACCCGCAGTAAGCCATAGTAAATAAGACTAAGTATGGAAAGTATATAATGGATCACGTGAAATATGGAAAATATGAAATATATGGGAAAATAAAAGGAATTACCTGAAATTTGGGAAAAGAAAAAGGGGAAAATGAAAGAAATGGAAAAATAAGATAATGAAAATGGAAAGGAAAATAAAAAGAAATGGGAAAATAAATGAAAAGGGAAATGAAAGTGAACGTAGAAAGGAATAAGGAAAATGGTTAAGTGTGGAAAAAGGTAATGGGAATATGAAAGTAATGAGATAATGAGAAAAATGACTAAGTATAAAATGAGAGAATGAGTAGAGGTGAAGGGAAAGGGGAGGAGAGAACATGTCACTTAGAACATTTTTCATATTTCTTCTTGTAATACCTACATTGGACTTCTGAACAGAAGTATGCATATCTTAGTCATGGAGACTCGGATAATCTTTAGGTATAATATCCCTTTGTTAATAAATTACCCAAGCTACATAAATGTGAAACTGCTTTGGTATTATTTTTGATTGAAAATTGGACATGATTTTTTCATACCAAGGTCAATACATATGTCATTATCAGTGATACAGGAAGCTCAAACTATAGCCCTATGTATCCATATTTTATTTAAGTCACATGAAATAACAACCTACAGTTGTAACACCCATTTTCACAAACAGAAATTTACCCATCGTCAGAAATTTCCAGTGCATTGAGTATGTATCAATTCATCTACTAAACATGTTCACAACACACACACACACACACACACACACACACACACACACACACACACACGTGTCTGTGCTTTATTTCTATGTCTAGTAGGTACCATGCCCAATTCCACCCACAATTATATTTCACTGAGAATGCTTTAAAAGTAAAGTCAATTTCTGATTTTAACGCTAGTTAGATAATTTCAAATCCACCAACCATAATTATATTTCAATAAGATTGTCTTAGAAGTAAAATCATTTTCTCACTTTAAATTAGATAATTCAAGATCCACCAATGAAACATTGAAGTAAAATTTAGAATAAAAACTCTTCGAAACAACCTTACTATATTTTCTATATGACTTATTAAAAGATAATATAAACCAATTCAAGTATAATACCATAATTATGTAGAGCAATGTTTTATAGACTTCATACATCAACCACTTTAAACCATTAACATTTTAAACATTATATTACAACAATAATAAAGAAGAGATATGTTTTAGGAACCAATCTCATCCTTAATTCTCTTTTACTCAAAGTTTTAGAGCTGTTATTTACCATCTCTTTCAATATTTAACATATATATAGCACATTTTCATTTAGAAAATAAAATATTTCTCCCATAGCATTTTTAGAGTTTTTATTTACCATCTGTTTCAATATTTAGCATATATATGGCACATTTTCATTTAGAAAATACAATATTTCTCCCATAGCTTTTCATGCTTGCAAACCTCCACATAATAATCACATACACACATGACAACTTCAACATTTTCCCATATTATCTAATTAACCAACTTAGTATATTTTTTTATCAGTTTGACATACCAAAAAATATAATAGATTATACTTACATTGGTCCATTGGTCTCACTCCTTGATTTGTTGTATCCAATTCCTTCCTTTGCTAACTCTTAATTTACCAACTACTTTCCACCCAACCTTACCCAGGGAAACCTTCTTTTCTTGGGACCTCGAGCTATGTTCTAACCTTCGTTCCTTGGGACCCTTGAGCTATATTGAAACAAAATCATAGGTTCAATGATAAAAACCAAGGATATGTAAAATTAGTGGGGTCACCATATATTGGAAATGTTTGATAGATCCCTTCTAATAAGGGGAAACAATAGTAACCAATTATGCAACATCGTCTACGTCAACCCTCACCATACAATTCTTGCTTCAATTCAAACTAAGAGTTTTCAAAAATTTGGCAACATTTTAGTAACGACTCAAGTTCCCCCCCTTACTCAAGGAGACCCCCCACCTATTTATAGGATCAACCACTCTTAACACCTCATAACATGAAAACATAAGGAATTAATAATTTTTTCTAATTATGTAATATTCACCCCCTAGGAGTCACCATGGGGTAATTTCTTATTTATTTTTATGTATAATTCATTAATTCATCATTTTAAATAAAATATTAATATTTTCAATTGGCCCTTAAAAAAGGGTAACAATCATAAACAACTAATTCCCAACTCAAGTTATACCCCATTTGCATAGTATGACCAACCCTGGAAGTTCAACTGCTATGACTTGTGAGGCATGCCACCTCCAATGGTGGAGTAATCAATGACTTGTGAGGCATGCCACCTCCAATGGTGTAAAAATCATCTTCCCTCCACTATTGAATGAGAACCGTGAGTCATGCCACCTCTCACAATGAATATTCTCAGAGTAGGCATGTTATCTTTGCGGCTAGGAATATGAGGTTAGCCATCTCCTAGGCTTTCTTTCCCACATAACCCATTTATCAAAACTTAGTGGGCATGTCACCTCTACTCATTCTATCATATTAGGGCCCAAACCCTTTGATTGCATTCCAAATCCATGTGTTGGTAGGGCTCCACCCTGTGCACTAGACACAATATGCATTACACATATCAATATAACAATACCAACTACTCTATAGGGATTATTGTTGGAATATGTAATGATGAATTGTGTGGTATTGCTGGAATGTATTAATTTGGAAGTGAATAATGTCTACTCTTATGTAAAAGAGTTATCCCACATGTGTCATGAAGTAATATACTCTTGTTACCATTTGTTATATAAAGAGGTGAAATTAAATTTATCGACATGTATTATTGGGATGTAATTCCTCCATATCTCTTGGTATATAAAAGAGGTAAGAGAGACCCATGCAAGTACATTGAAATGAAGGATCACATAGAGGTCATATACATTTAAATGATGTGAATATGGAGTGTGAGGTGTGGGAGATCAAGTGTAACATTGGAGATTTATAAATAATAAAGAAGACAATACCTTCCTTCTCAATATTCTAACAATTACTATATAACTCCATGTTGAATTTCTCCAAAACAGTTTATGAAAGAACCTATCTTATGACCAATTGACCAATATTGAAACCCTATTGTTAGTATACAAAGACATATGTCACATCATAATATAACTCATGTCTAAGATATTTAATTCTTGTCAACCAAACTATGCTTCCATAACCTTTCACATTTATAAATTATTCAAGTCTTCAGAACTACTTATCTCACATCTCTTAGTGAGAGTCTCGTGAGATTTGTCAACCTTTAACATTTCAAAATATAAATATAAATATATATATATATATATATATATATATATATATATATATATATAATTGAAATTTCAGTAGTCCACACTAATATCACTGTGAAGACCAAATAATGTTAAACGAGATGATTCTTAATTAGGCTCATCCTCGTTATTGGCTATACAACATAAGTGAACCGAATAGGGAATTATAGTCAATATTACTTGTAAATGCTATGTGGATATGAGATGGTGATGGTATAAAATAACATGTTTACTTATCCTACTTGAATGATAAGGAATCATGACTTGTGCTCTCTGTGAATGTTGACAAATATGAGTGAAAATGTGAATTCTTTGTTCATATATAACTTCTTGGTTTGACCATTAGATTGGAAATGATTTTCTTTTGTTGGTAGTGAAAAGGTGTTGCATGATTGCATGAGTTGGATCATTGTATTTTCTAGTGCCAAAGGAAAGGATTTAGTGCGGGTTTGTAAAATCTCTCGAAAAAATATTTAGTGTTTTACTTTCACTACTACCTAGTGGAAAGAAAACGATCAAGTTTAAAATTATAAATTCACAGGAATTTAGGCTAGTGTTTCCAAATGATTGAAAATAATAAAAATTTAAAAACTTACCTGCTAAGAGGAGACTCAATATATCCAACTTTTACTTTGACCAAGTTGTCTTAGTTCCTCTCACTTCAAAGTAATGTAACCGTGAAAGTAAAAGTGAAATAACCCTCCTTGATTATTATAACCAACATAATGCCAAAGATTTGTACCTGCATCATGCAATAAATAATTTATTTGATCATTAAATGGAAAGTACACCTAGTAATCTATGCAAAAAAATACAAATACTAATAAAAATTAAATGCAAAAAGATTAGGTTAGGAATTTCCCTTTCAAACAAAATCGGTGGTAATCTTGAGAGGTTTCTACACTTGGAAGATTGTATTAGAAATCACTATTCAATGCTATGAAACCATTTACCATGTACATGTGTTGATGCATGAATGATTTCAGAGTATAGTCGCTTTGTTATCCTTCGAGCATCATGCCTTCGCCGAACAATATCCAACCTGCTACACAACTTTGAATGTTGCGGTAGGTGGTTTGTAGGCCATTGGATTTCAACCGCTTTCAAATCCAACGGCCTACAAACCACCTTCTGTAGCATTCAATGCTGCGTAACATGATGGATATTGGCCTCATTGACTTTCATTAAGAAATAGTTGGATTTTTTAGAGATCCAGGAATCCACTAAACCTTGACTATTTTATGTTCTGAAACACAATTTCCACCATTGGATCATGATTCCATTAAATCTAAATGGAATGTAGAGTATACCATGATTTTGTTGTATTTATCTATTTCATTTCAGTATTCTTCCATTTTACAAAATGTTTCTTATCAATCCAAAAAATCACAAGCCTTGATTTCATGTACAAAACAACAATATACTAAAATAATAGAACTAGATTTGGAAACAATTGGGTGAAGGAATAAACTATTCACCTTCATAAGGATAAATTGGAGTAGAGGCATTCCTCACACTTTTGAATAATACCCCATTCACCTTTGTGGAAGTGATACTTCTATTACAAATCATAAATGAAACTCTGAGATAATGGCCTTTACCTTTATGTTCAAGGTTGTGATATAACTTAAACCGTAGCTTCATTAGAGAAATTGGAAGAAAAATAATGTGTATTCCACATAAGGTATTTCAATGTCCACCCTATAATTTTATATAACTATATATAAAGAGAGATAAAGTAATAGGGAAAAAATGATTCAAGAGAAAGGTGCTTTCTACTTCACAATATGAGGGAGATAAGCAATTCCTTCAATTTTTAATATAAAGTTGATATGTGGCATTTAAAAATATATTAATAACAAAAATAAATTCAATGTGAACCATAAATAAAATATTTCAATGTCCACTTTTAGTAAAATATTTCAATCTCAAATATATATATATATATATATATATATATATATATATATATATATATGAAGAACCCGTATAGATCCATCCTAACTATGGATCTATGATGTGTTAAGAGGGATCAAGTCCTTATGAGGAAAGGTTTTCTCCTTGAGGGATTTGATCCCTCTTAGCGCATGATAGCTCTGAAGTTAAGATGGATCTTGGTTAAACAAGTGAAGGTTTGATCTAGAGATTGGGTTTGAATTAGAAATAAGTGATATCACATCACTGGTTTGAGTTAGAAATAAGTGATGTCACATCGTCATATTGATGCCTCTCTCTAGGAACTATAATATATAACCGATTGTTGAAATTTCTCCTACTCAACATCCGACTTTTAATTCCAAATAAATCACTTATCGAATTAAATCACAACTGATTAATCAACTAAACATGTAGTGGATACATAAATAAGGAAATGAAATCAAACACACATAAACACCAATATTTTTGGGTAGATACCCCTAGAAAAACCCTGGAGGGAAAACCAGTGCTGAGAATGATTTTGTTATGCTAAAATCAGGGCTCCCGTAATAGGGATGATGGTCTACTGAGAGAAATACAATTGCAGATAAACCTGGTAAATTCTGACCTACTGTACGAACTAGAATTGCATGTTTTTTGAGGTGTACGCGATTTGCCTTCTTGTGATCCGCATATGTACGCAACTATCTCCATTGTGAACTGCGTACATGTACATAAATTCTGTACGAAAAACTCTATATGATGAAACACTTCCTTGTGGCTTCCTGTGACTGAAACCCACTTGTACTACCTCTGTTCTCTCTGTAACAACACCCATCGTTACGACTACAAGCGACGCAAAGCAAGTGCAATTTTTTTTTTAAAGCAGGGAAGTAACAACAACAACAATTAAACAACACGACTTGACGACAAACACTACGCACGCAAATCAGGCAACAAACAACATCAATCAACACAATGCAGAAACACCAACCGACACACAACACAAACCTTTAATGTGAGCGAAAAAATAGCAATCAATGGATCAACATTTTCTTGGCGCATAAATAAATAAACAACAACTGATCATTAGTGGCCTTTCACCATGCACAACTAGATAAATCTAAAATTTAGACAATACTTATATAACCTTAAATTCCAAGTTTGTGAGAGAGCTATCATACACTATCTATCAAACAATAATAAAATTGAGGCACAATTCTATTTAAAGTCCAGGCACGCTATTTAAACAATCAATCATTAAGTAGAATCTGAGGCGTGAGAAGTGATAAACCTTCTGGGGTCTTTTATATAATTACACAACATCATGTCCATGTAAACAATGACTACACTTGATTCAGATTTTATGAGCAGAACGAAATGACTACAGATTATTAACAAGTGATTAAAACAAAATAACAAAGATATAGTAAAATTGGTTTTCTATTCAATAAGGAAATAAGTTGAAACTGTAAAATGTAGCAGAAACAAGCTTGTTGGAATGGTGGTGGCTTATCTCTGAGAAGAGATGTGACGACTGCACTCATTCACAAGAAGATGATTACAATGAGGGTCTGAAGGTGTTTTTACAATAAACAGGAATGCCCAAAATCATAGACATCCAAAAACCTAACCCTAGGAGATGAAGCGCCAAAAGTCATGTGGGCCCCGTTTGGGTAAGTTAGTACATCAACTTCCCGGGGTCATAACTTTTGCATATGATCTTTGTTTTAGGTGTATGATAGTTCGTTGGAAAGGTATCGTTGAGTATATTCATTGTGGGGGCTCAATCATGCCTTTGGTTATTATTGAGAAGCTCTATCGCGAAAAACTTTCATTTAGGCCCTCAAAATGGCCTTGGAAGTTAAAACTGCTAAAAATAGTAAATTGCCAAAATTGTCAGAAAACTGTTTTGAGCCAGTTGGAAAAGGTGGGTGGCCACCAATATCCACCTAGATAAACACTCTTTCAAATTGGCATTTTAAATAATGAAATACTAATACAACTATAACTTACCACACATCCTTCTAACTCCCACGATCAATAGTTTACCCTCCAATAGAACCTTTTCATCACACCATTAATTTCCTACATCCCTTCCTACCCTTTATCCATTCCTATATGAGGTATCATATATAATTATGAAATGGAATAAAGAATACCCATTAAGTCCTTTGATACAAAATCTATCTCCTTTATTACATTGCTTGGTTTTTTTATAACTAGAAGACATAAACGATGATAACTTAAGTCTTCATCACCTTAGATTGGAGTATCTCAGTAATCCTTCCCGGCTTGGTTTATCTTCTAAACATATCACATAAACCATCGTGACTTGAAGTCTTCATAACATAAATATCAATAGATTTTAGTAATAACGATTCGCTGGCAGTAAAAACATTAATTTGATGGCAGTAGAAACATTAATTCTACAGTAAAAACATTAATTCGATGGTAGTAGAAACATTAATTCTACAGTAAAAACATTAATTCGATGGCAGTAGAAACATTAATTCTACAATAAAAACATTAATTCTACAGTAAAGACATTAATTCTACAGTGAAAACATTAATTCGCTGGCAGTAAAAACATTAATTCATTGCGTTAAAGTTGCGCTATAGATCCAGATAGTAATAATAATCTGTGTAGTTTTAATTTAAAAATTAGATAGCATTATAATCCCGGTGTAATTAATAATTAAAATTAAGGCAATAAAATCTCTGTGTAGTTTGAACTGCAATTTAATTAACAATCAATTTTCTAGGTAGTAATAAATAAATTCAAATGGCAATAAAACTCTGTTTATTAATAATTGCAAGTCAATTAGCTATAAATTTACTGTGTGGTAATAATTGATTCAAATGGCATGAAATCTGAGTAGTAATAGTTGAATTTCAAATGCAATTCGCTGCAACCGTGAGCCTTATGGTCATGATCACTATATTGTCC